>CAUYSK010119794.1:0-43809 GCA_963575035.1 Avahi laniger
CTGGTATGTGACTACCTTGGGTGCCTTGAGGAAAACTCATTTTCGTTTCTTCCAGATGGTTGCTTAAGGGAAGCAGACGTATGCCTCCGACTTCTTATCTATTTCTTTATCCCATTACCGTATGCAGGACAATGAGACATATGCAGGACAATGAGATGCCTTGGCTTGTTTGCAAGACCTCAGGCGCTTGGTTATCTATCATAAAGCTATCTGTCATGAGGAATAGTTCTGTCTGTTCAATAGGCCATGTGCGGACCTATTGTCCTCTGCCCCCAAGGAGAGCACACCCAGTTTTCACTGACTCTGGGCTTAAGCCAATTTTGTCCAGGGATGGTCCCTACATCTCCTGGCCCAGTCATCACCCTGCTTTACATAATATCTGTGCTCTAGCCAAACTGGACCGCTTGGCAGTTCTCCACACACATTCCTATTTGTTCAGTTCTAAGTTAGATTTCCTTCCTATGTGCTGCCCTTGTCCCTGTGCTTATGATACTTCTGCCTGGTTTCTCTATGTAGAATATATGCCCATCTGCCTTCAAACCAAGGTAGTATGCAGATCTTTTGAGAAATTTTGTAGCTGGGGAGTGTTTTGGAGGACATTCAGAAGGGAGAGCTACTTTATCTTAATGGCAGCCTGCTCAATTTGCACAGATGGTTGAGAGGAAGGATGCTAGAGAGAAAAATTTTTTTTTTAAATTGATAAACATTTTCCTTTACTTTTTTTTTTTAAATTTTTTTTTTATTCCAGGATATTGTGAGGCTGCAAACATTATGGTTACACTTTATGTCTTTGCCTCACCCAAGTGTGGGTTAAAGGCATGCCATTCCCCCATCCCCCTAATCCCTAGAGAGTATTTCTGCCTTGTGATCACCCTAGTGTTGATTGGTTAGGTAGGATCTAATGTCCCTTGTTGAGCTAAGCATTAACCCCTTAGTTGCTTGATAATGGGGAGCCAAGGGGCTTTCTGGAAGGGGCCAGGGTAAGTAGGGGAGATCTAGAGAAATTTGAGACAGGGTCTGTTATCAATGGTATCACTTTATTTCACTATTTAAATAACCAGTAGGGTCCTTTCAGTGTATCCTGGCTGAAGACTCTCAGTCGGTAGCATATTGTATTAGTGGTCTGAATGGCATTCTAAAATCCCCAAACTCTCTTCTTATTCATCTCTTTTTCCTCCTATACCACAGATGAATTTTTTTTTTAATGACTATCCATTCATATTCTCATCTCAAAGAAGCAGGGGAACCTGGAACCTGGAATTCTTCCCTGTTTAGCTTTACAGAGCAGAATACATTGAATTCTTTGATTATTTCATGTTGGAGCCAATGTGTACAGGTATCAACTCCACAATGCATTTCAAATTCTGTGTTCCTTGGTCTTATTTTAACCCCCTTTTGAATTATAATTTCCTTTTACTTTCTGTGTTAAAGATAAGCTGCTTTACCTTTCTGTTGATGACATATCTGATGTCATCTGTCAGGGCTGGATGGTTAAGAACTAAAATCCAGTTATCTATTATAACTCAGGTGTGCTGCTCCCTGCTCTGTTTCGCAAGTGCTCTAGGTCCCCTGCACGTTCACCGACTTAACTACTTCCCGCCTTCAGACATCTGGCTGCTCTTGCATCATCCACCTTACCCTCCTTAACAAATCATTTCTAGCGGCATTAAGCTATGTTTTGGTATGTCCAACGTTAGAACAAATAAGCAAACATTAAGCCCCATCATCCTCCAGCTGGACATCCCAGGAAAACATTTCAAAGGAATTGTCCTTATACCCAGTGTTGATTTCCTCGCCTCTCATTCATTTTTTACCTCATTCTAGTCTGGTTTCTATTTCCTCCAGTTCTGTTGTCAGTGACCTCCGCATTGCTTAATGCAATGGGCCGTCCTGGTCCTCTCTCCTCTCATTAACCTTTCAGCAGCATCCAACATAATTTCCTTTAAAACACTCTCTTCTCATGGCTCACATGACATGACACCCTCCAAATTTTGTTTCTACTTACTGGCCACTCCTTCTCAGCCTCCTTTGCTGGCATTTCCTCCTCTCTTGACCTTTAAAGCTTGGTGTGCCTCAGGTTGACCTCTGTACTTTTTATACTTATTTTCTCTCACTTAAACTTTCCCCTTGCCTAATTATCAAACATACATTCGATAGAACCATGTGGAACTGATGTCTTTCTAAGTAAAAATCAGGTAAATTTCAGCAATGATGTAACCTAATATTTCCAACCTAGGCCTCTTCTCTGCATTCCCTGTCTAACTGTTTACCTGACATCTCCCTTGGCTGTCTAACGGGCATCTCAAACATAAAACACATCCAAAGTAGAGTTTTTGTATCTATCGATCTTGCTCAACTCCAGCTTTCTCTATATCATTAAATGTCACTACCTAAGAGTCATCCTTGATTTATATATTTTCCTCATCTCCAAAATGCAATCCATCATCCAGTTGTTTTTCTTCTTATACCAATTTATGTGCTGGGTTTCTAGGTCTACTCTAATCTGCTCTAGTCCAAGTGACCTTATGTCTTGACTGAACACTGTAATAACTCCCTGTTTGTTTCTGCTTCCATTCTTTTCCCCTCTACCATCCATTCTCCACATAGCAACCAGAGTAATCACTTGGAAATATATATCACACTCTCCTGCTAAACAAGTAAGCAAATCAACAATAAAGTAGCAGCAACAAACATACCTCTTTAAAGACTTCCCAATGCATTTAGACTAATCCAACCATGATTCTTACAAGGAGTTGGCAAACTAGCCTGCAGGTTGCACTGTGTTCACTGCCTGCTTTTGTAAATAGTTTAGACACAGCTGTACTCATTCATTTATGTATTGTCTGTGGCTGCTTTTGCACTGTAAGGGCAGATCGAGAAGTTGCAACAGAGACCATGTTTGCTATCTGAGCTTTTATAGAAAATGTTTGCTGATCCCTGGTTTATATGGTCTTGCACAATCTAGTTTCTACCTAGCTCTGAATTCATGTCTAGCCATTCGACCCTTAGCTCATTTATACTTTTTCCCCAAACGGCTTTATTCCTGTTACAGGACCATCTAGTAATTTGCTATCATAAAGAATTTCTTTGCATTTGTTCTTCCCTTTATAAAAAAATGCTCTTTTTCTGGATCTTTCTTTGGATGATACTTTCTCATTATCTAGCTCTCATCTCCTTGGAGAGAGGCATTTCTTGACATTCTATCTAATGTTGCCCCTAATTTCTATCTCATTGCACTTTTAAAAAATTTCCTTCATAGCACTTATCACAGTAAGTAATTATCTTTAGGTTTTTGCTAACTTTTTCTCTTTCTTTCCCACTAGAAGCTCCTTGAAACATGAATACTGTTTGCCTATTCATTGTTCTACCTTGCAACTAATGCAGATTTATATACATTATATGTGCCCAGTAAGTATTTGTAAATAAATGAATGGCATCCCGGATGGGTCTCTATCACAAAATTTTCTATACGGCACTCTCTTCTGAGTGCTTACCTTTAATACTGTTGCTACTACTGAAGATTCCTTGGAGTTCTCAGGACACCACAGTAGCATTTTGTCTTCTTGACACCTCTGAGTAGCAGAAGCTATGCTATTCCAAGTGAAATTAGGAACACTGTCATTCTCCTGATTTTATTGTTACAATTTTCCACCTAGGTCTCAGAGCAGTGTTGTTAATGTCACTGTGTTTTACAGCATTTTTCATAAAACATATCTGTCATTTTTTTTATTCATAGCCCCTCACCCCAACATGGCTTAGTTGTCAGCCTTGTCAGGGATAGGGGATAAATCCAGATGACAAACACATATTGCACAAGTTCAGAATAAACTTTTCTCGTGATGATTAAAGTTTTATGCTTGTGCTAGGGTTGTCCTTTTGAGCCCCTTTTCCTTAGGATGAGTTCTCATCAAGGAGCCTCCTTGAATATTCCTATAAATAGTATTTTTAGAGGTCTGCCTCCATAGCATAAGGCATTCTCTTCATCTAACAAACACTTATTGAGTCGCTGCTGTTCTAGGCTCTGATCTCAATACTAAGAATAAATTGTTAAATCTGATAAACATATAATTTACAGTCTATTGGGCTATCTTAATTCTGGTGTGTCAAACCTCAGTTTCCTTATTTGTAAGTTCAGATAATATCATCTACATTGAGAGTTTATTGTAAGGATTAAATAACCTTACATATATAAAGCACCTAATACGACATATTACACAAAGCAGGTACTAAGGAAAATGTAGGTATTGATCAATTATCCAGTGTAGTTTACAAATGGAAAAAAAAATGCTAGCAATGAAGTAATATTTCCCAGATATTCCTACCATTATTAATTTTCTCACTCAGATCATACCTGAATATAATGCATTTGGAAGCAAAAAATTTTTAACATTCAAACTGTGTAGCTTTTAGGTAAATATTGTTACAGCTCTAGGAGACAGTGGTATAGTACAATTACATTATAGTATTTAGTAATATTTAAAATCAAAATTATAACTTCAGGGTGCCCTCACAAATTTTTGCAATATAATTGTTATATGATTGGTATAAAGCATATTATTTTTAACACGTTTGCTTATTGTGTCGGTATACCTATTCTGAAGTTATCAGTGATCAACCCAGATAACCAGGACTTGAGAGACTGAGTCCATAAGCTTCAAGAAAGCAGAAAAATGCAATTAGGAGAGCCTTGTATTTTGCTGTGTGACATCCCAACACTCCCACCCAGAGCATTTGCTGTGTGGTGTCTTGGCACCTAAAGAAGGTAGTTTATTGGCTGTTGCAGTATCACTGGGCTGGGGAAACAAACAAACAAACAATCAAAATCTAAAAAAACCCAAAACAGTAGCAACAACAAAACTAGAGATCAGAGTTACTTACCAAGGAAGCCAGAATTTGAGAAGCTAAAGAATAGTGAATCACTAAGCAATGAGTCCAACACTCTGCATACAACTTCCCCCTGGGGTATTTCCTGACTCTTAAGCTATTCATGCATGGAGTAAGAGCCTGGAAACCAGCCAAACAGCAGCTTAGGTAGGCTCATGGTGCTGGAGACTTCAGGTTCCAATAATGAGGAGGTGCTGTGAGACCCTTCAGAATCAGAATATCTCAAACCCTGATTTGGTCAGGGATTGGTAGTTTCTACTCTATTTTCCTGCCAAAGTAAATCACTTTGTGAGGAAGATAAGTATATCCAGTACCTTAACAATTTTTCAACCAAAATGTTTGGTATTTAATCCAAAATTACTATGCCTCCTAGAAAATAGGACTAAAATGACTAGCCGTCTTATATTGTCAAAGAGATGATAAGATAGTAAAGTAATGCTGATAAAAGATACAATATAATTGCTAGTTAACAGCTAAAAAGAATTGTAAAAGAATGTAGATTCATATACTAAGAAAATAAAATGAAATAAATATAAAAATAATTAATTTAAAGGAAATCAAGAAATACAGGAAGAGAGAATAAATAGAATATTAATATATGGTACATTTAAATTCTGATACATCAATACTTACATGAAAGATATTAAAAAGATGGAGAAAGATATACCAAACAGACATCAACCAGAAGACAGCTGGTATGGTTATTCTATCATCAGACAAAGTAGACTTTAAGGTGAGATGAATTACTAGATAGACGGTTTGATATTGATAAGCTATTGTCTATATCTATAAAGAAGATAGTTTGTGGCGATACAGATACCAAAGAAGGCTTTAGAGGAAGAGTGATAAAGAAACTTAAAGAGAAATATTTCAAAATGATAAAAGGTCAATTCAATAAGAATATAAAACAATTTAAAATTTGTGTGTACCTAAAAGCATAACCTCAAAATATATAAAGCAAATACTGAGAGAATACAAGGAGAAAAAGAAATATCCACAATCACACGGCTGGAGATTTTAACACCCCCTTTCAGGAACTCATAGAACAAGCCGACAAAATATCAGTAGTAAATCCTTTTCGTGACGTATTACACTGTTTCTAAATTGCTGATTTTGATTTGTGAAATAATTTGTTTGACATTTTTTTTCATCCAGGCTAATGAGAGAATTTGATCTACAGTTTTCTTGTATTGCTTTTGTCAGATGTTGATATTAAGGGTATGCTGACCTGATAAAATGACTTGGGAACTATTCTTTGGCAGTGTTCCTGTAAGACTGGTAATGTTTCTTCCTTAAATGTTTGGAAGATGCTTCAGTGAAGTAATCTGAATTAGAGTTTTCTTGTAGATAGGTTTTTTTAAATTATAGATTCAATGTATTTAAAAGATAGAACAGTATTAAAATAGTCCATTTCTTTTTGCATCAGCTTTGCAAAGTTGACTTTTTAAAAAATGTGTCCATTTTATCTGAACTTTCAAATTTATTAGCATAACATCATTTATGTATCATATTTCATTCTACTTAATGTCTGTAGAATGCGTTGTGATGTCCACCCTTTAATTCCTGGTATTGAACCTTTTTCTTGATCAGTATTTTTATTCATTTATCAATTTTATTAGACTTTTAAAATTATAAATGTTTACATACATTTGTTAACTATTTCATTGATTTCTAATTTTATGTTTATTATTTCCTTCTATCTAATTAGGTTAATTTGCTGTTTTTATCTTCTTAAAAGAGATGCTTAGATTGTTGATTTTTCAGACATTTTTCCCTTCTAACAGATACATTTAAAACTATAAAATTTCCCCCAAGCACAATTTTAAGATGCTATACTTTCATTATCATGTACTTTAAATTATTTTCTAATTTTCATGTGGCTTCTTGAATGACTCATGGATTATTTAAGGCTACATTGATTAATGCCCAATTTGGGGAAAATATTTTAGTCACCATTATACTAATTTCTAGCTTGATTACAATGACTAGAGATCATTTCTGTATGATTTTAAATCTTTGAAATTTGTTGAGACTTGCCTTATGGGAAAATATAAATATTTCACACATACTTGAAAAGAAAGTATATTCTGCCATTGTGAATATAGTATCTTATATATGTTAATTAGGTAAAATATTTATAATATTCAATGTACATTTGTATGTATTGACCGTGGTGGTAATACTATGACTGCTTGATTTTAACTTTTAATTAAATTGTGCATTTATTTTAAGTACTTTTTCTATATATTTCACAATAAAACTATATTTTAAAGAATTAGAAATAATATTACAGAGTATATTGTAGACAGTACGAATTCTATCAGGAACACAAGTGTGTCCCCTGAAAAGTCAGGTGTTTCCAATGCAGAAGTATTAAGAGGGGGCCTTTAAGAGCTGAACTAGCCATGAAGACTCCTTCCTCATGAAAGAAGTTAAGGCTCTTTTCAAAGAGGTTTGTCCTCTTGCTGTTCTGCCTTCTGCAATATGAGATTGCAGCAAGAAAGCCCTCAATAGACACCAGATGTTATTGCCTTGATCTTGGACTTTTCAGTCTCCAGAACTGTGAGAAATAAATTTCTGTTCTGCATAAATTATTTAGTCTCTGGTATTTTGTTATAGCAGCACAAACAGACTAAGACAATAGATATAACTTCTGATTTCTGAGAATTAAATCAGCTGACCCAGATGTATTAAATGAACATGTTTGCCATCAATTTCTTAAGTTTAAATTATGCTTGGATCTTTTTATATGGCAATGTCATTTTCTGAATATCATTAAAGAACTCTTAGTTTTGGTAAAGTGATTATTCAGTACTTATAATCAATCATTATTATCTTTTCAGAAGGTGAATGCTAGATTTATTGTTTATCATTTAAGTATTTGCACTGTGAAATTAAAAAAAGGAATATTTCACAAATTGAATGTTGTAAGATGGTAATATTTCTTTTTTTGTCCTCAAATTGGTATGAGCTGATCAACACTTATATGCACATATAGTAGTAACATTCACTGGGTGTCAGGAAGATGGGAGAGGGGAGAAGGAGATGGGTATATTCACACCTAATGTGCAGTGCACACCATCTGGGGGATCGACACGCTTGAAGCTCTGACTTGGGCTGGGCAAAGGCAATATATGTAACCTAAACATTTGTACCCCTGTAATATGCTGAAATAAAAAATAAATAAATAAATAAGAAATTGAAAGCAATATTACTAAGAATTAATATTTTGTATTTGATTACTTAAAGTGAAATAGGCATAACTGAAACTTCAGTATCATTGACTATAAACTGACTTAGTAAATAAACTGGAAATATACACTCTATAATTCATTACTGCTAAATTTAATAGTAATGGACATGTTTAATTTAAAGCATCATTCTATATTAATATATCATATCTAGTGGACTTCCTTTCCTGTGAGGAAAAACATTTTTAACATTCATGTGTGGTTATCAGGGCATTGGTCAATATTCGGAAAAAGCACTGGAGGCAAGAAATTCAAGTTCAAAACCATATCCTTTATGTATTTGAAACAAATGTCATTTACTTACATTGCTAACTTATTGTTTTGTTTTTAGAAAATAACTGTGGCTGTAAGTATCAAAAAATCATTTTCCAATTCACAGTATGTTAGACTTCCACAGTTCTTCATTTCCACCCAGTGAGCAAAATACCTCTATGTGAAAATAACTAGAATCAATCAAATTTATATTTAAAAATTGAACATTTGGAATGAAAGCAAAAATATAATAAGTGAATTTCCTAATTGTTCTTCACCACCACCCAACATCTAGTTGCATGCCAAGGGAATCGATGAGTAGGAATCTGGGAGTTGGCACTCTAAACACATTTGAAATACAGAAGAATGGAACTTTTGTAATTCAGGGTTTGATGGTGTTTGAGGTTCTGGGTAGCTTTGTCCCCCAAGGCTACACATTGGCAGAATTTATGCATTCTCAACAGTTGTTTCTCAGTGGCTAGACTGACCACACATTTACAGTTGTTGTTTCATTCTTTGCCAATGTCCAGCGGGGGCAAACTTTATTACAGTAACACTTCCCTTCTACTGAATTGCTTATATTCTTTTTCAGACTGTTTGGTATCCTGTCCAATGTGCTTCTGCAACACCGGATATCTACCACTTTGAAGAAAGTGTTCTATATTCATATGTTTACTCCCTAGCCTTTCATACTAGACAGATTAAAGGCTTTATTACCAACTTTATTTTAAAGTAGAGAAATTGAGACCCAGAGAGTTAAATAATTTACAGTGGGACAAGCAAAGAGTAGTCAGGCCATGTGGCTAAAACATTTGAACCTTGAGCTCTCTGACCTGTACCTTTCTCCCTGGATTACACTACTTGCTTGATGAGTGAATCAGCAATTTATTGTTTCTTTTTCCTGCAATGACCATAACTTATTTTCTTCCTCATCATATACCTTCAGATGGAGATTGGTGAAAATTAATGCCATCATTTAAGATCTAAAGGATGCAGAGGGTGGTGGTCCCTAACTCATCTCTGTGAAATTAGCCAGGTTGCCTCCTGCAGAAGTGGATGGGTCCTAGAGAATGACAGCGGTATAGACCATCGCAAGCTCAAACAGTAATCACCCTGTTCACAGCTGCTGTGTTGGATGCGGTGTCATTGCTAGAGCAGATTTATAAAGCTTCATGTTCTCACAGTATGCAACCATTGATTTGATGAATACATTCATTTATATTCTGGTCAGATAAGAGGATCAGAAACAGTTTGCATTTATGAAAGTGGCACGAACATATTCATTTATGCTTTTGCTGCAGGGCTATGTTAACTCTCCTTCCCTTTGTCATAATATAGTCTTAAGAGATTAAGACTGTCTGAGTCTCTCAGAACATTACATCGATCTAATATGTCAATAACGTCATGCTGATTTGACATGAGGAACAAGAGGTGGCTAGCATGTGGGAAGCCTTAGTAAGACATATGTGCTCATGGTAGCAGAAGACAAGACTCTATGAAAATTCAGGGACCTGCCATTTCAATAAATGTTTAAGGGCCCAGAGATAAAGGGTGTGCTAGGATATTTCCTCTAAAATTCGAGACAAACTGGTGCTACTTGCATCTCCTACTGTAAAGAAAGAATACTTTCGGCTTGGGGTTTTGAGGGAACACATTCCATATCTAGGCATATGGTTCTGGCTCAGAAAATGCTGCAGGCCCTGAACGGAGCCAGGATCAGGAAAGAGCTCAGAGGCAGGTCCAGGCAGTGGTGTGCAAACAGCCCCCCCCATAGGCCATACAACCTGGCAGATGCTGTGGTGTTGGAGGATTCAGGGGTAGGAAAAAATAAAAATGCAGGGCAGAGTTTTTAGCAAGTCCTCATGGAAGAATCACAATACAGATCAGAGATTTAGATGGGCACATGACTGCCCCAAGACTACTTTTCCCAACCTCCTTTGAAGCTTTGTATAAATATCTGACTAAGTTCTGGCCTATGGGATATGAATGGAAATGATGTGTGCTGCTCCTGCTTGTGCCCCTGAAAAGGAATGTGTGTTTTCTAAACTCCTTTCTCCCTTCTCACAGGTAACCAAGGTAGCCTTAACATTCCCCTCAGATTGACTAAATTTCAGACAGGCTTCTTCCTGATTATAGGCTCTTGATCTTTCTCTTCTTAGAACACTTGCTTTAGAAAACTTGCAATTGTAAATTCTTTCTCTGACCCTTTAAAATTTAACTCTTTCCCCAGACTCTTGCCAGATTTGCAAGCCAGGAATGTCTTTCTCAAAAACCTGGGAGCCACTCCTTAGAAATGTTATCTTCAAGGGAGATATTGCCACTATCTCCCGGTCTCTCTGGGAGGGTAGGAACCTAACTCCATAAGTGCCAATTAGCAAACACAGATGGCCTGGTCACACTGACCAACCACCTCCCAAATGTCCTCCAGGACTTTTCCACTAGCTCATCCCAATGCTTAAAAACTCTCTTGACTTTTGTTTCAATGAAATTGAGTTCAATCTTTCTTTCTTATTGCAATAGTTTTGAAATTTTTTTTATTTCAGCATATTACAGGGGTACAAATGTTTAGATTACATATATTGCCTTTGCCCCACTGAGTCAGAGCTTCAAGCATGTCCATCCCCAGACGGTGTGCACTGCACCCATTAGGTGTGAATATACCCATCCCCTCCTCGCCTCTTCCACCTGCCCGACACCCGATGAATGCTACTACTTTATGTGCACTTAAGTGTTGATCAGTTAATAACAATTTGATAATGAGTACATGTGATGCTTGTTTTTCCATTTTTGTGATACTTCACTTAGTAGAATGGGTTCCAGCTCTATCCAGGATAACATAAGAGGTGCTAGATCACCATTGTTTTTTTGTGGCTGAGCAGAACTCCATGGTATACATATACCACATTTTATTAATTCACTCATGTATTGATGGGCACTTGGGTTGTTTCCACATCTTTGCAATTGTGAATTGTGCTGCTATAAATATTCGACTGCAGATGTCTTTTTTATAGAATGTCTTTTTTTCCTTTTGGTAGATGCCCAGTAATGGGATTGCTGGAGCAAATGGTTGTTCTACTAGAAGCTCTTTGAGGTATCTCCATATTATTTTCCACAGAGGTTTCACTTGTTTGCAGTCCCACCAGCAGTATATGGGTGTTTCTATCTCTCCGCATCCACACCAACATTTATTGTTTTGGGGCTTTTTGATAAAAGCCATTCTCACTGGAGATAAGTAATATCTCATTGAGGCTTTTATTTACATTTGCCTGATGATTGTTTGCAGGGAAATGCAATAGTTTTGAATAAAGTCTTTTTTGCCCATTTAACTCTGTTTCGTGCAATATTTCTTTGACACAGGCCTCATAAGGAGAACTGGAGCAGCTACTTTGGATGTTTTCGGGATTGCAGAACTATCCTTCCAATGCTGGACCACCTACCTCTGGACCATGACACATGAGAAGAGTAATCATCTATCTTATTTTAGCAGCTGAATTTTGTGTCTCTTTGTTGGAGCAACTTGGCTGGTCATAAGTAATATAAGGCCCATTTGACCAAGTTATTTTAAAGAGGAGAACAAAATGAAGTTTAAAAAAATAGGACATTTAACTTCTTTTTCTTCCTCTAAGTATAAATTATAGTATTAAAATTTGTTTAAAATCACAACTGAGGAAAATGCAAAGGTACACACAGCATTTCACCACACAATATTTAAATAAATGAATGTGGCATGCATTTTAAATTATAGACTAAAATAATATTTTTTAGAAACAGGAAAACAAAGAGATGAATAAATTTATAATAATTTATAATATTTTAAGGTTCAGATTGGCCAAGTTATATGATGATTTATTTATTAGAAAAAAACTGCAGAGAACATACCTTAAAGTCTATTTCTATTTACTCAACAAATATTTAAGAAATATTCACAAAATGTAAATATAAATATAAAAAGGAATATTTCTCTGTGTTCTTATGGTCCTGTATATTTATTTTCTAATTTTCTACTAAACTTTTTGTCATGTCCATATTACACTTTTCTTGAGATAATGCTAATTTCTATGTCTTTCACTGAAGCTTTCTTCTTTCTTTTCTCTCTGTCCCTTTGTAACTATTCTTTTGTTTATTAACTAAAAAACTTTTGAACACTTACATTGTGCTAATGAGACCCTCCATAGGAGTTGGACAATAAAAATGTGCAAATCAAATAAACAAAAATATTTTAGTTCGTGACAAATCGGAGGTGGAGGGGGGGGAAGGAAATGCCAGGATGGCAGAGAGAGCCAGATCAGATAAGCTGGGTGGGGCGTGACCACGTGGAAAACTGGAGAAAGAGGATGCCAGAGCCAGGGAAGTGCAAATACAAAGACCCCTAGAAAAGAAAGAGCTTGACTCCACAGGAGAGGAGGCTATTGAAGCTGGATTATGGAGAGCAAAAGAAGAGAGCGGGATGAGATGAGGCAGGAATAGACTAGGCCCGATCAGGGACAGGACTTGTGACATAGCGAAGAAGTTGAAATTTTATTCTAAGCACAAAATAGATCTTTAAGGAGAGCAGTAGTAGGATCAGATTTACATTTTTTAAAATATCAGTCTGGTTGTTGGTGGTGTCTGGATTACAGGAGAGCGACTGTCATACCTTTGACCATTGCAGTCACATGCCACTGGGAACAGGAGTGGAGATTCTGGAAAGTAATGACTTCCCCATATGAGGTCTTGGAGTGAAATCTCTGGATACCAGAGTTCATTTGCATGTTGCACTTTGATTGGTCAGAAAGGCTTCTCTTTGTATTCTGGTCAGACTCCCAGCCAGATGGCTTGTGGCTGAAACTGGAACAAAAAAAATCTACCCATCTATACACAGGATTTTTCTGCACCCCTGCTTGTTAGTAGGGCTGTAAGTTATCACTGATGAGGTGCAGGAGCCATGAAGCAGTTTTGTTCTTTGTCTAAGATGTGAGAGCTAAGATCAGAGAATCTCTGATGATGACATGGTTTTTTCTCTGGATCATCAAAAAGCCAGCAAGCACGCAGAGCAAGGTCCCGTTAGCACTCTGATTTAAGTCTGCATGGTGCTTTTTATAGTGAGGCACTCATCTCTGAAGCAGGAATTTTTTAATATTTTGTTCTCAAAACTTCTCAACACTCCTTATGAGTATCACCTTGAAGTTAAATGAGCTGGAATTAAATCACTGATAAACAAATTTATATGCAGCAGAAAATCCAAAGTAACTGTACTAATACTTGACAAATTATTATGTAGGAGATGAGAGCATATTTGAATAATTAATACATACAATTAACATATTTTAAGACTATTCTTGCTGTATTGGCATTATGGAAAAGGGATTTTAACTATCTGAAAAATTCATATTGGAGAAACATCCTCCATGATTATTAAAACACAAAACCGACCAGGCATGGTGGCTCACCCCTGCAATCCTAGCCCTCTGGAGGCTGAGGCCAGAGGAACGTTTGAGGTCAAGAGTTCTAGACTAGCCTGAGCAAGATCAAGACCCCGTCTCTACGAAAAATAGAAAAATTAGCCAGGCATGGTGGTGCATGCACACCTGTAGTCCCAGCTACTTGGGAGGCTGAGGCAGGAGAATCACTTGAGCCCAGGAGATTGAGCTTGCTATAAGCTAGGCTGATACCATCACACTCCAGCCCGGGCAACAGAGCAAGACTCTATCTCAAAAAAAAAAAAAAAACAAAAAACAAAAACCTACACACAACCAATTTTATTTTATTTTTTTAAGAAGAAGAAGATGAAAGCATTTGAACATGAACAAAAACATCTGCTTTGCGCCACTCAGAGTTGAATTTATACTTGTGAAATATGCAAATACTTTCATGGTATAAAGTTTTAACTTCTGTTGAAACAGATGAAGCACAATGAAAAATGAAAAAAATACAGTCCATAATTCCATTTTTCACTTTAACAACCTTGGTTACACATTTTTTCAGAATTGAGGTTCTTGGAGAAAATTTATTTTAGTGACTATGATGTCACTTCCTCAATTATTTCTGCCAGGTTTCATGGGGCACAACTACCATCCTCAGATTCCAAGCAGGACCAGAGTAGGAACCCGGTTTTACAAGAAGGCAGGAGCCAGCCCAGGAGCTGCAAATTCCACCTTAGCCTTTCATTCCTTGGTCTTAATAAATGCCTCTTAGTGCGTAAATGCCCCCTGGAAAGATTGGAGTTAAAACTTAGCAGCATTTACTTGTTCTTTATTTGTTGGGTTAAATTTTTTTTTTTAATTAAGAAAATGTAACTAAGAGAATGGTATTTTGATTCTACCTATGGATATTTTCAAACGGGAGTAGCAAAGGGTTAATTTTATACCCCACAGCACTACCTAGGAGGGCTGTGTGGACATCAACAATAGGTAGGGATGAGAAAGAAGAGATCAAGAGAGGAGGTCCAGAAATTTGGAAATGAAAGGGGAAAGGCATCTCTTGTCTAGGGGAAGAAACCTTGGCTTGGATGTCAGGAGACCTTGATTTTCATCCCAGGTTTATAAACAAAGCCATCGTAACTACTCAGGTGAAACACGTCCAAGGTGAATACAGCATGGTGGCTGGTAGTCTTGCTGTGATGTCAGCCTCCCAGGGTTTGATTCCTGGCCCTACTACACACCAGCTGTGGGTGCTGTGGCAAGTTACTTGTCATTTCCTCACTTATAAAATAGTGATAGCAATAGTACCGACAGCAAAAGTTATAGTGATTATTAAATAATTTCGTGCATAGTACAAAAAGAGTTAACCATTATTATTTTCCAATCAATTGCCAAATCAAGAAGAGCTCTTGTCCATATCTCTGAACGTCTTCCTCTTGCATTTTATTTTTTTCCTCTTACCACGTCCAACCACAGTGCTTCTCAGAATTCACTTCAATATCAGGATTGAACCCATTTGTGCTGGATCTCATGTATCTAAGTTTCTAGAACTTGCCATTATTTGTGTTGTTCTAGTCAAGTTTTTATTTTTTTATTTTTAAAGACCTACTACTGTTAAACTTTCATTCAACAAATTTTCTTGACTGATACTCAAGCAACTGAAAGTCTAGTAATGATTATTGGTGGTGGTGACAATGAGAGTAAAAATACAAAATAAAAAAGGTTGCAATGGATGTGTGTGTGCAGAGAGCAAGGGGATCACAGCTCTTAGCTCTGCTGGGGTCGGGAGAAAGCTTCATGGCAGTGAGCTCAGTCTAGAAGAGGTTCTTCCCGCAACCAAAGAGCATCTAAGACAAGGGAAAGAGTCTGGGCAGAGGCATGAACATGCTCATGTAGTCTTTCCCTAATCCTTTCCCTATAGAATCTTTCCTGGTGGGAAATAGGGGGGCTTTTCTTCTTCATTTCTCCAAAGCTCTCAGATTTATAGCAGCAAAATAAGGCTTTTACAAATATGCTCCAAAGGTGAAAAAGTTGAAAAGATCAGTACGAGACTGCTAGCCATTCTCAGGATCTCTCTACTCTGTAACTAAATAGACAAAGAAAATGACTCTCGTAAGACCCAAGGAACCTGGCCATCTGCACAGTCTGGAAAAGTCTTGACTGAGTTGTTTGGACAAAAGAAAAATTCACAGCTGGCGGATGAGAGTGCAACCCACATCAATTTACATCCACTATTTTAAATGTTTAAAGAAAACTCTATTAAAAATATTAAAAGGATTTTTTCTCCAGTGCTAAGTTTATAATGTTTTAATACATTCATTCCTAACAATTTTTTTTCCTAGCCCTCTCCTCTTTTTATTACAATATTCTCTGAATGGAAACTGTGTTTGCCAAAATGCACTTTCTCTGACGTACTTTCCAATTTTTGCATTCATGCTTGATTCTTGGTTTTAGGTCAGGTTATCAAATAAATTAATTTATAATCAATCAGTTACCATATCAAGTTATTTTAAGTTATTACTTAATATTTTTAAAGTCAAATAATACATCAGTGCTTATAATGAAAAGCTAAAACCCTCTGATCCCTTCCCGATTCATATTTTCCCTAGACTTTAAAATTTTTTAAAAATGTTTCTTCCAGAGAATACCACCTATCTCTAAATAATAAACTCATTATTACTATAGCAATAGCAGGCTTTGTCTTGGACTCCCCGCTACCTCAGTTCCTACTTTATCACAGCAGGCTCAGTACACACCCGCAATCGCTCCTCCCCCATCCTCCCGGGCACTCGCAGGGCCGTCTTCAGTTATCTTTGCAATTGTAAAAAGATGTACTTCCCACCTTTATTTCTTGTTTTCCTTCAACTACAGATAATTTTATGGATTGAATTGTACCTCCCCAAAATTCTTATCTTGAAGTCCTAATCTCTAATACCTCAGAATGCGACTGTATTTAAAGACAAGATCTTTAGCACAGGTAACAAAGTTTAATAAGAGGTTATTAGGGTTGGCCCCAATCCAGTATGGCTGTGTCCTTATAAGAAGGAGAAGTTTGGGCTCAGTCACATACAGGAGAGCAGATGATGTGAAGACACAGGGAAAAAGGGGCCATTTACAAGCCTTGAAGAGAAGCCTGGAACAGATCATTTTCTCGCAGCCCTCCAAAGAAAGTCATTCTTGATATCAAACTTCTAGCGTCCAGAACTGTGAGACAATGTATTCCTGTTATTTAAGCCGCCTAGTCTGTGTGTGGTACTTTGCTATGGCAGCCCTAGGAAACTAATACAGATGATTTCTATTAATTTCCAGTATTTTAAGAAGAGAGTATAACAGCACTGCCCTGTTTGTTTCTCCTCCGCATTTGCTATTTCCATATACTAAAGTTAACAATTCAGGTGGGATACATTTCTCAGTTTCAAAGTGTTCACCATCTTTCTCTTCTTTTTTCATCCCTTATTCACTGAACCAATACATAATTTCATTTCATTTATCTTTTCACCTAGAAGACCACATTGTCTTTGGAATTGCCCCCTCCTTTCTCAGCGGAGTGAGGGAGATTTGAGACAGCCTCTTTGCTTCCCTAGGGATTTCAGCCCCTAGTAAGTAGCCCTGCTAAGTAGCTTTTGCTAAGGAGCCAGGGGCTGACACAGTAAACTACTTACTTGACTGGCAGATGTTATGAGGCAAGTATTAGCCACTTGTAGCCTTTGTTTCCTCATTTATAGATCGGAATAATAATTGTTTCTACTGCGTTGCGTATTAAGTTAACCAAAGCATGTACATTAGGTAGCACACTGTCTAACACACTGCACGCCCTCAGGAAGAATTGATTATTATTGTTAATATTATCATAACCATTGTTAATCGCCAGCAGAATTTGGTAGCACCCTGTTTCCTTTTCCTCAGTAAAATAACTTTCCAGAATGGGTCCAATGATATTCCAGTTCCAAATTCTGGAAATAGTGAGCAAAAGGTTAAATATATTGGTAAGGTTTTTCTTCTAATAGGGATATTTCTTTTTCTGATTGAAGAATCCATTCTTATGCTGATACATAGTAATCATACTGCATTACTACAAACCTCTGGTTTTTAAAGAAATCTTAGATGACTAAAAATTCTTAAGAGATGTTTGCTTATACTGAAATAGAGATTGCATTTCACTTCTTTTATGAATAATTTTTCAATAAGAATTTCAAATGGTTTGTTCAAAATAGGAATGTGATCAGGGAAACATTAATGCAGATGAAATGATTTTAGAGCTCCAAGTAATTAGGAGCTCTTGGCAAGAAGAAACTTTAAAGAAATAGAATCCAAATCTTTACCCATGATAATTTAATGTTGTGCCTTTAATAAGTTCTCATTAATACTTATCATTTTTTGCTATACCTAAATTTTGGAAAAAATGCATGTAAATGAATTCTTTTTATTCTGTGTGCCTGCATTTAAAATATTGATTGAATCAGTTACCTATTTTACAATGTTCTGCTTTAAAGCAACAGAAATAGAATACTGGTTATGTCTTTAAAAATGACAAGTACTGGAATTGCTGGGTGTTTGGTGTGAAAAGATAGTATACCTAATAACAAAATAGTTTGTTTGCTCAGAAAAATCCTTTAGAGTTTCTTACACATTGGTATTATTGATTAGGTTTCTGAGGGCTGACCAAATGGTGTGACCACATTTGGTTAAATGTAAATACATCCCCTATCAATAGAGAATAACATTTTCCTTTATTGAAAAAATGAGAAATAAATAAATGCTTTGTTAATGTAGGAAGCAAAGGTATTGGTCTCCTAAAGTTTTGCTGAAAAATCACTGTCCTGAGAGAGACTGATTAATAGGAAAAAAGACATACAAACTTATTTAACATGTATAGATGGGAGCCTTCAGAATGAAGATTCATAATCACAGTAGGAGTGTTATATTTTAATTGATATGTAGTGGAGACCCTTAATTTCTAGCAGGAAACAGTCCTGTCATTAATATGGAAATTACACATTAACTTATTTATTCTAGATAGCAGATATTGTTCTTAAGTCATAGAGCAAATAAGAAGACAATATATGTGAGGAAGAAGGAAGAGGAGAGGAACAGAGGTGATGAGGAACTATATAGAATGAAATACAGAGAGAGAGCATGTGCTATGAGTATGGGATTTTGAGAAAAGATGAGATACACAGCTTTCAATATTGAATTTGTTTTTAATTTGAATACTATTCTTTCTAAATATTAGAAAGCTGAGTTTCCAATAGGATTACAATTTGCTCAACAAAATTTTATTGATCATTTGATATGTGCCTGGAATTTCTCAACTTGGCAAGATTAATTTAATCAGATCGATAATACAATAATGGAAGTTGTGAATGAAGGATGGGGAAAAGCAGAAACATCTTTGGTGCAGTCAGATGGGTGCTTCAGTTAGGAGACAATATATCATTCATGCATTTGAAAAATATTTTGTGTGTTGATCCTATGAAACTGTGGGCAACATTCTATACACTCTGGGGTTTTAGAGTTGAGTCTAATCTGCATTCTTTTCTCAAAGAACTCACACCCAGTGGACATAAAACAATTACAATAGAGTAAAAATTAATATGATTCTGACAATCCCCTATATCTGCTACATGGGAGTTACACTTTCGTTCATTTATCCCACAACAAAATGTGTTGATTACCAACTATGTGCCAACTATCATGAAGTCTTGTACATTTACATATTATTCATTTACAGAATTTTTTATAAAGCAAAGGAAACTAACAATATACCGTGTACTTTGTGCCAGATAATACGAAGGATGTGGTTCCATTTTATTATTATTCATCATAAATTTATTATCATCTCCCCTTTGTATAAGGAAACTAAGGCCCAGAAAGCATAAGTAATTTGCCCCAATTCAACTGGATACGAAGTAGAAGAGCTGGAATATGAATTTTTTTTTTATTGTAAAGCTTATTCTCTCTCTTATTCCTGGCTATCTCTGGCTCTGTGCTTAGGAAAGAAAAAATACTTTTTCTCAGAAAAATGTGACACGTTTTGATGCAAATTTTAGAATATATTTGAAGGTAGATTTAGATGTACAGAAGTGGGAAGACAAAACATATAGTTAAGTGGGGGAAAAAGCACACTGAAGGTCAAAATATACCCATTTATTAAATAATAAACCTAAAACCAAACACAAACTGTAGGAGCATGTAGGGAAGGGGCTTAAAGTTTATACACAAAACTGGTAACCAAGTTTGCCTCTCAGAAAGCAGTGGATTAAGAAGGGGGAAGGGAAATTTTTGCCCTGTACCATGTATAGTTTAAATTTTTTTTTTTTACAAGAATGAATCTATGTGTTACCTGTGTAATTAAAGTACACAAATAAACACGTAAATAATCTTGGTTTGTATTACTTGCAATACCCATGTGATAAGGAGAGCAGTGTGATTTCACTTGTGCAAAGGAGATTCTAGAGACAATTTACTTCCTCCTATGCAGAGGCATATTTCCTCGGAGGTTAATGGATAAAGTGATTAATCATCAAATAACAGATTTGATAGCAGCAGAGCATTTCATACCACCCAGGCTGTCTGAGAGGGTACTGTTGATAAACTCAGGCTAAAAATTCTCAGTCATCACAAGACCTTTACAGAGCAGGTGCCAGCTGTGAAATTAGTCACCCCAGTGGGTCAAGATTCTTGCCTTTAGACCTGATGCTTACACCTTTCAGAGCAGCAATAACAATCAAAAGGCCTTTGTTTTTCCCACAAGCATAGATTTACCTTTCCCCAGGTTTGCCCAGCACTCCTTCTGACTGTTAGTTTTCAGATGTTTTTATATACCCCTTGAGACATCTGTTGGCTGTTTCCATGGCTACTCTTTGTGAAGAGTTGTTTTAGCAACTGTACAGCTTGCATGACTCAGAGGACTTTCAGATCTTCATTAGGACAGACCATCTTTGCAATGAGGCTGTGATTGCCAGTGAACTGAGTCGTCATATGTTCTAGGTCTGATACTTACTTTAATATTACTGCTTCCTTCTCAAAGCTTTTTCCAAAACGTTTACATTGGATCAGAAAACTTCTGCATGATTAATGAAGCAGAACCCATAATTTGAAAGGAAAAGCCACGACCCAGAGTCACTGAGTGTGCCCCGTAGTCAGAACATGAACTACAACTCCCAGTTTCTGCCTCCTACTTCACTGTACTTTCCATCTATCTTGTGGTACCCACATGTGAGTGGGTCTCTTTGGGTGGTCTCTGCTTACCTTGAGTCACCAATCACCACACCATCATAAAGACAAAACACAGGCACATTCACAACCCACCCACGGCAATGGATTTTTTGTTTAAGATGTAATAAGGAGAAAGAGGGAAAAAATTCTCTTTAAAATCCATACCACAGAAACTTCCAATTCTCCTTTAGACATCTTTCTTTTTCTCTCTAAGAGGTCCTCTCCAGTGCCAGCCTTCACATTTTTTCCTTTTCTGCTCCACATGATTTCTCGAAATTTTCTCTTTGTCTTTGGAAATTCAACTCTGTCTCACAGCTTACATCTGTAACTCAGGGGGAAGTTTGCTGAACTGCCAGGCTTAGATCAGTATTCAGAATTCAGAAACCTGTCCCATTCAAGCATGCTCCTTGATAGTCTCTTTTATCTTCATACACACACTTTACTTCTATGTGACGGACGGAACAACATACTAGCATTGAAAGAGAATCTCCACATACACATGATGATGCTGAGACCCATTATATTGGCAGAGTAACTCAGCATGCCCATTTGAAACAGAGATTTGACTTTATATCACCTTTATATCATCGAGTGGTCTAGTGTTCTTGCAGCTTGACCATTCTGAACATTATCAACCTGAATTTCATTGCCTTAGTTCTGTTATTCTAAAGTAAATTAAACTACATTTGCTTAATGTAGTTAGGAACTAGGGTTCCACTATAATTGTGAATTAGGCTTAATTTGGAGGTGTACATAAAACCTTTTTCCTACGACTGTTTTTGATAGAATTGGTTAAGAGAACAGAGAAACCCTATGGGTAATTTTAGTTAAGGATAGCCTTCCAGTGGGCAAGCTTACAAGAGTGTTTTGATAGCAATATCAATTGATGTCTGAAACCCATAGAGGAGGACCCTGAGTTTGGAAATTCACTATTTCCCCTTCTAGAGTCAGTAAGATTTCTCATCCTACAGCCCAAGACAAAAAGAAAGATAAGACATAGAAACAACTCTTCTGCGTTGCACTTGGGCACTGCCCCTCCTTGCTTAAAAAGATGATGGTGATCTAGATTGGTAAGGTCCCTGGAGCAGTGAAGTTGTCTAATTTTGTAGCACAGGATGTTGTAAATTCAAATGGTTTCGGCAAGAGGCAGTGTGGAATGAGAATAGATTTTTTAATGGAGACTCATGAATCTCTGTTTCTAGGTCCTGATCTTCTGATATTGAAAAGTCTGATAGAACATAGTTGAAGAAGGTGCTAACAGAGCCATTTTGCTAAGAGAACACAGTGTGTTATTTTGTTGCAGCTCCATCATCCAGATACCATAGTACAACAAATTTTATTGATGCTTTACCAGAACTGACCTAACTGGTAATAGATGAGACATTGAGGACATAAATAACACTATCTACTGTTTATAAAGAGGCATTGTGATTGATGTCTCATTTAATTTCATACCTTGCCTGCAAAGTAGGTATTGTTATTCTCATTTCGCGGAAGAGAAACTGAGATGAAAGGACTTCCCCAAGATCACACAGCTACTAGGTGGCAGAGGCAGGACTGGCACTCAAGTCTGCCAGATTTCATAGATGGAGGTATTCAGCCACATACTACACTACTTCTCCACTATGAGGTCCCAGACTGCTTCAATCCTCCTTCAATTTGTACATAATAAAGTTCTGTCATTGAATACTTGTTTTAATGTGCTGGGAAGGAATGTGGTTCCAGGAAGTTTGTTGAACATTACCTCTGGATTTTTCATGGAGACACCAGACTCAAGAAAACCTGGGCATGATTGATTGTCTTTGAATTCAAAACATTCTTTGTAATCTTGTGCAAGATAAAACAGTAAACAAGGAAATGATCGACATTTTTCTACCTTCCCATTAATTGACAATATCTGGGAAATACATACACAATTAAGTTGAAACCATTCAGTAAAGGAGAAAAAGAAAGCAAATTGGATAATATACCAGCTAGACATTTAGCATCTAATTTGCATTGCCAGCAGGTAACTTACCAAAACCTTTTAGGGAATGCTGATTTTTTGTACACGTGTATTCACTTGTGTGTGTGTGTGTGTGTGTGTGTGTGAGTGTGTGTGTATGTATTCCATGTATGTCCATATGTCCATGTCCAGATACATTTTGAAAACTTGCATACTATAGTTCCGACTTTAAAATATATAACAAAAATGCCAACACTGTCAAAGAAAAAAATGTCTTTAATTTAGGATATCCCAAACTTATGTGAGCCAGAGCTCATCTTTCATCCTTTAACTCCTATGGCTACTCTATAGAACACACTTTGGTCCTAAAGAAGAGCAAGCTGAGTGTATGCTGTCCCAGAGCTTTACAGATCACTCTGGCCATGAAACCTTATAAGATGACTCATTTAGCTTTGAAAGCCTGTCATTTTGTTTTAAAATAAATAATTATAATTACCATTTTCTGTCACTTGTCTCCCAATCACAATTTAGCCAGTCGATGAATGCTCACATTAATATACTTTTTAAAACATCTAGAATGACCAAGAATGACAGCAGGGAGAAGGGGCATGGGTCTGGAGGTCAGGAGACCGGAAGGCCAGGCCTACTGTAATGTGCAACATTGGGAAGGGTCTCTGTGCATCAGAACATTGAGGAGGTGAAAACAATCTTACCTCCTCAAATCTACGATCCTATAATACTGTCTTCCTCAATATCCCAAGACAAGGATATGAAATATGCAGTAGTCTCAGAATTTAGTAATAGAGTTTCCTGAGGCATTAGGGTATTTGGAGATTACAACGACAGGAAGATTAAAGGATATTAAAAGGGTAACTACCAGAGTTACCCTCACAAATAGATCTAAGGAAACACTTGCAATTTCCTGAAGAGATGAAAGGATTGCAAAAGGGAAGGATGTTTCTAGCCAGTTTCCCAGTGAAATACAACGAATGGGAATTTAATGCAGCTAACAGCTCTGCTATAACAACACTAGCTTTAGCAAATAAATTCTAAAACGTCAGTGGCTCACACAATAAAAGATTTTTTCTTGTTCATATGACAGCCCAATGCAGGTATTCCTAGTCAGCAGGTAACTCTTATCCTGATGGTGATTCAAGGACCAAGGGTTTTTTCATCTCGTATTTTGGAGTTCTTTGCATCTAGCCCCAGAAAGGGACCTATTTAAATGCCTTGGTTCAGAAGCAAACCAAATTTAGTTGCATGATTTTACTAGATACCAGGGGCTGGAAAATGGTACTCCTGGCCAAGCAGCAATTTACAGCAAAATCTCTACACTACAGAAGAAGGATGCACGTTTTTTGTTGGACAGCTAACTTTTTTCCCATGGATAATAATAGTATGTATTAGTTTCCCATTGCAGCTGTGAGAAGTTACCACAAACTTAGTGGCTTAAAACAACACAGATTTATTATCTTACAGCTCTCCAAGCCAGAAGTCTGAAATGAATCTCACTGGGCTAAAATCACAGTGTCAGCAGGGCTGTGTTTCTTTTTGGAAGCTCTAGGGCAGAAGCCATTTTCTCACCTTTTCTAGCATCTAGAGGCTGCAAGCATTCCTTGTTTTGTGGCAGGCCAACGCTGCTTTCACTGCCATTTCTCTGGTTGTCTCTCTTCCTCCTCCTTTTTTCCCTTTATAAAAACCCTTGTTATTACATTGGGCATACCTGGAAAATCCAAGATAACTCCCAAGATAATCTGCAACCTTAATTCTATCTGCAACCTTAACCTCCCTTTGCCTTCATAGTCACAGTTTCCAATGATCAGGACATAGATATTTTGGGGAGGCCATTATTTCACCTACCTTATAGTAACAAAAAGATTAATCACAACGACATGAAATATCATCTGTGTACAAAAACAATTATTAGAATAATTCATTTAATCTTTAAATGGCCTAATAAAGTAGGTACTTTTATTACCATTTTACAAATGAGAAAATTGAAGAGAGAGATATTCAACAACAATGTGCTTAAAGTCACAGTTCCAACGAAGGGAGAAAATAGGGTTCAAATCCAGTTCTGACTGACTCTACAACTCCTGCTTTGCCCCAGACTTCTACCCCTTCCCCATCAGATCTTTCATCCCTTATTTTTCTGCAGATGTCCTTGCCTCTTGCCTTTTAGATAAGAGTAAGGCATAACTCTCTACTTTTAAAATATTTTTACATTTTTAAATGGTTGAAAAGAAATTAAGAAAAGTAATATTTTTCAAAAAGTGAAAATTATATGAAATCCAAATTTTAGTGTCTCTAAATAATGTTTCATTGTGATGCAATGTGTTCATCTGTTTACATGTTGTCTAGGACTTTCTAAGAATATCCTCCACTCACAAAGGAAAAAGATTTCATTGCTTCCAAAGGTAAGTAACTAAAGCAGAAGTTCTGTTACTAGTTTCCTCAGGTTCCGCCAGAAGAGCCTTAGGGTAGTTAGAGGACAGATCAATGTTACTTCTTAAAGTAGAGCACAGGTCTGTTTGGGAACTATGGGACTGCTGGGCCCAAACAAAGCACATGCCTAGGGCTGGAGAGGGCTGGATGCCTCTGACCTTGATTTCTTCAGTACAACAAGTACACTGAGAACCAGAGACAGAATTCGGGAACAGTAAGAACACTTGAACATGACAAAAAGTCATCCTTCTATTTTACAAATGATAAAACTGAGGCCCCAGGGAAACATATAACTGGTCTCAGGTGGCCCAGAGTTACTGATGGGGATGACCTGGCACCCAGGCTGTGGGATTCTCCGCTTGGGCTGTTTTCTCCACAACCACTGGCCAAATCCAGACCACTGCCTATTTTTGTATCGCTTGTGAAATAAAAATTGTTTTTACATTTTTAAATAGTTGAAAGCAATTTTTTAAGTATAATGTTTTATGAAAAGTGAAAATTATATAAAATTCACATTTCGGTGTTTGTAAATAAGTTTTACCAGAAAATGGCATACTCATTTGTTTGCATGTTGTCTACAGCTGCTTTCTCACCACAGCAGCAAACTTAAGTAGTTGCAACAGAGAGTGTTAATGCCCATAAGCCAGTCCTTCATAGAAAGCATGCTTTACACCATACTGACATTATCCACCCTCACCATCAGTGGTACAGCCCCGCCTGGCCATAGTGGGCTCAGAGGGGAGTGTTATTGTGGGAGAGATGAATATTTCACTCACATACCCTGTCCTACGTGTATTCAGGCAGGCTAAATTTTTTGAAAATGTAAATAATATTGAATACCATCACCATAACCTTCTGGTCTGTGAATAAGGAATCATCCAGACTTTATCCTTACAGAGAACTGTCTATTATGGCCAAGTACTGCATGAGGGATCCTTTATTCCTAATCTCATTTACTCTTCACAACAATTCTGAGCAATGTTATCATAGCCATTGTATTAGCGTTCTCCGGAGAAACAGAACCAATAAGAGATACATATATACATATACATATATGTGTGTGTATATGTGTGTGTGTGTGTGTGTGTGTATATATATATATATATATATACTCACACTCACATATGATTTATTATAAGGAATTGGCTCACTTGGTTATAGAGGATGTTTAGTCCAAAATCCATGGAGCCAATGTCCTAGTTCAGGTCTGAAAACCTAAAGCTACTGTAGAACCAGGAGCCAATATTTCGGTTCTAAGGAATCAGGCAGGAGATTTCTCTCTTACTCAGATTTTTGTTCTGTTCAGATCTTCAACTGATGGGTGGGGCCCATTCACATTGTGCAGGGCACTCTGCTTTCCTCAGTCTACTGATTTAAACGTTAATCCCATCCAAACACGCCCTCGCAGAAACACCCAGAATAGTGCTTGTCTAAATATCTGGGCACCTCAGTCCCCATCAAGTTGAAGAATTGACCATCACAATCGTTTTATAGATAAAGCGACTGTGGCACAGAGAATGTAACCTATTTGCTTTGGATCCCAATCAAATGATTGGAATCTGGTTTTTTCCTTAAAAGAGAGGTCATGGTCTTTTTCTCTCTACGGTGGCAATCCCTTGAACACCAGAATAAAAAACAGTGAACAAAAGCGTTGAAATTACATTTTTCATTGTTTCTACCCATGGCTGTAAAAGAAAGGTTAACTAAATAGGCAGGATTTTGATCCCAGTTACCATTTTACAGTTTACAGAACTCTCTTGTATGAGTATCTTTTAAAACTAAGTGAGTACTCACACATCACAGTGTGAAATAATACCAGAGCAAGCTAAAACCCTACTTCTCCATCCCCACCCCCAAATAGGACAAGGAGGGAAGGCAGTACACTCTCTAATGGCTGAAGAGAAGGAGAATTCTTCAGAACTGCAAATTAAAACTGAAGTGCTTTGCCAATTGACTCCCAATCGATTATTCCAAGTATTTGTGCTGCAGCGAATGTGATTTCTCCCGGGGACTCTGAAGAGCGGTGCTTAATTATTCATCATGAAATTTAATTTCAGAGCTTGTAATCATGTAACTGTTTAAAACAGAATTTTTCACTGAAACATGTTGAGAAGAAATAGAGGATTATTTAACATCTACTCATCTCACTTCGAAATCAGTTTAAAATTGGATGCATTTCGTGATTTCACCACGGCAATCACATAAGAGCCACGCAAGCTAAATTCCTACATGTTTTCTGCTAATTTGATTGATTTAGGTCATTTTGTATCATGAATTGAAAAGGATATTACAGATTAGGGGTATAAATATAAGCTTTTTCTTTTCCTCCCAAAGGTCCAGCTCCACAGAAATACAATTAACTTACTCTGAGCCATCCCTTGAGAAGCTTAGAAAAATATTAGCTGATGAATTAAGTCTAAAGTAACAGGTGGGGAAACACATATACTGTTTTTCTTAAACGTAAGAATGAAGCAGTTCAAATTAGTTTTAATCTTTGTTAAACAGAGGCAAAAAGATACTTTCAAACTTGACAATATCAAAGAATACTGAGAAATACTTCCGTCAGAAAACTTCAGTCTTGGATTTGAATATAATCAGTTATGGGTGAGACATCCTATATAGATGTCTTGTAATGCCCTGCTTGGACATAGGTGACCAGACAACACCATTCCACATAGTATTAATGAAAAGGAAGTTTAGCGAAGCTGAAGTAGAGGCATTTTATATTGCTACTTGAAATATAAATAAAATGACAGCATTGTCTGACAGGAGTAATGAAACCACTACCATTTAATAAACTGGCAATTGTCTAATGATCAATTGTAAAAATTTTAAACAATCTACTTTTAGGAAATGTTGTGATGTTCCATTATCTAAGGTCTTATGAGTCAATGAACAACATAGTTTTTGCAAATAAAAAGCATAAACATTTTGCCCTCTTGGATATTCTTTAATCCATTTTCTACATAGCAAAAAAATCTGAATTTAAAGAACAAGTCAATTTACGTTTTAGTTTAAATCAGATCAACAATATTTTACACGCCTACGATGCCCTGAGTTATCTGCAATTCTGTCAATCTCTTCATCCTCATCTCAGACTACTCTGCCCTCACCTTAATGACCTCCCTTTAATGCTTCAAAGCTACCATGATTTTCTTTTATTTCCATCTTTAAGCCTTTCCATACGCTGTTCGCAGAACCTGAAAAGTCCCATCTCCTCTTCCTGTGGCTGGCACCTCTCCTCTGGGTAACTTTAGACAGTTTATCTAATTTGAACTTGTCCCTTCCTCCAGTTTTCTTCGTCACTGAATCTTGTCTGTTATAGCACTTATAACTATTTATAAATTGCATGTGCATGTGTTTGATAAGTCTTATAGCATCTTTTATCTTAATTAGACTGTAAGTTCCATAAATATTTTGGCATTGAATTCTATTTATCAATGCCTACCCTGTGCCTGATAAACAAGAGATGTACAATGAAGATTTAAGAAATGAATAAGCTCAGATATCTCTATCTCCATGCCATTCCCTTCACACGCATTTATTGGTCATCGGCCAAATTTTATGTGTTTAGAAAATAGTTCTAACACTAGTAATCATATTCTGTATGACATAAAGAAAGGTAATATAATTAAATGGTTCTCCAAAGTTTATTAACCCCAATTCATATGTGTTCCATTTTATTCTAATAGTTCAGTGAAATATATGAGTTTTAAGATACAACCTCTACTAACAAAAAGCTTATAATTTTGTGGAAGTAGCACCTATACATGTACAGGTCTGCTAATCAGACTAATTAAGATAATTAAATCAGGTGGTAAAATAGGGAAGAAACTAAAAATGACGATCAAAGAATTTCAAAGAACTGAAGAAGATCGACATTAATTTTGTTAAGGAAAGGAAAAGATTGGGCGAGGCTGAGAAAGATATTTTAAATGGAGATAGAACATGAAGAATGATAAAAAAAGAAAAGAATAACATATCATGTAGTAAAAAGGAGCACAATCATTCCAGAGTAGAGAGTATCTGTTGGGAGGTGGCTTGGGTGGTATTGAGTAGATAGTGTAGCCTCACGGAGGAATATTAATGCCAGACTTGAATTGTGTCAAGGTGTTTTTGGTCAACAAGTTGTCATTGTAGATGCAAGAAATAGAGAAGATATAATAAATTGGAATTCTAGAAGACATCTAGCAGGACACATTAGAAGATAAACATGTTATTTGTAACAAGACAAATAAATAGTTAATTGAAGCAATGCCTAAAGGAAGGCAGCGAAGATGAAGAAAAAGAAACTAAAAATAATGTCGGGTTGTCAGTAATTCCTTTCACTTGAAGAAAAGGTTTTTATCATGTTGGAATAAATGACCTAGAAATTTTGGAAGATTGACAAATTGAAGTTGTAATATTTCTTAACCATGAGAACAAACTTAAGTAATAAAAAATAAGTTTAAAGGAAAGTTGATTTCATTTGAACAACCAATGGTATCTTGATGACATTTGACAGGCATTCCTCAGGCATTTGCCACTGAGGATATTAGCTAGAAGGCACATGTAGTCAATTGACATTGAAAATAAAAGAAATGAGCAAGGAGTTTGTATTAAAATTCTCTTGACCCAGAATGCTTTAAGCTTTATCTTACAGAATGGGCTAAAAAAAAGTTAGCCTGTGTATAATAGAAGCTTTCTTAGCTTGACATTATTCTTGAAAGTCATCTCATATATCTTTAATTTATACCAAATTCCAAAAGTCTTTGGTATAAATTAAAGCTAAGCATGTAGGTCTTTTTTATGGCAACAAGCTATGAGGGAACATAGTGCTCTTTTGAAAAATTAGAGCAGGACTCTTTGAACCTTTTATCCACATCCCCCAGTCTTACCTGGTTTTATAAGTTTTGATTCTATTTCAATCTTTTAGAATGTAAAAGTTTCTTGAAGATTTTTAGAAAGTCATCTTCAAGAAAAATTACTCTTGGGGCTTAGAACAAAAAGTCTGCTGCATCATTTCAAAATATCATAAAAATTCATAGAAAAAAATAGAAACACAGAAAGTGGTATTGGCTCTGTTCAGCTAAACTTCTTTTATTCTCCATGCATTATAGACATGTAGAAGTCTCTCTCTACAAAAAACCACAATATCAGTAAACAGCATATTAGTATACTCCTTTCAAAGGTAATACAATACTATCTTTTTTTATAAAATGCATTGTATTTCCCCCCATTATAAAGGCAATTCCATTCCTTCAAAGAACATTTGGAAAAAAGAAAAACATAATAAAGAAGAAAAAAATTACTTGTGATCCTGTCACCTAACTTAGCCACTTGGTTTGGCTCTCTAGCTGGGTCTATATATAAATTGAAATCACACTGCATATTCTACTTTGTAACTTGATTTTTACATTTGATAATATATGAGAAACATTTGCCATGTTTTTATACTTCTCAAATAGTTTTAATGGCTACCTACTGCATCTTGTATGGTTGAACCACACTTTATTTTACTAATCATCTGTTGTTAGATGCTTTATGCCATTTCTTTATTATAAACAATATTTCAATTAACATCCTTGTATAAAAAAAGTGTTTCTCTTTTTTTTAAGGTGAATTTGTAGGATTGGGATTGTCATGTCAAAGAGCATCTACATTTTATTGACTTTTAATATATTTTGCCAAATTGCCTTTCTAATATCCATAAAATAAAATTTCATTTCAGGTTAACTTATTATCTATAGCCATTCATTTGTGACTATGACACATGGCACTGGACTTTTCATCTGCTTTCTAATTTTGTCCTTCGAGGTGGTCTTCAATGGAAATTATCTTCTGCTGGGTCCTGCATACATTCTGGGATGTGAATGCATCCTATAGTTCAGTTTCCTACATGTCTCTTCTGGGAAGAGCCAGTGGGATAATGATGCAATATGAAATTTAAAAGGCAGTCTAGGGCCATATCATCCAGGGATGGTGGCTCATATTTAAGAATTGAGCAGGCACTGAAGAATTATTCTATGAATAAAATTATCCAGCTTCAATCTTTTCTCCTCAAATTCTAGTTTCTCCTTCCTTTTGTTTTGTAGGATCTTTTCATGGTTTTGGTTGGTTTGTGTTTTCTGTTTAGTCATCATCGAATGAGGAAAAAAAGAAATTAAGTGCTTATAGCTCCATCTTTTCCCCCCTTATTTTCCTACTGAACATCCTCATCAGATATGCAAATGACCTGATGAAATTTGTAACCCCACATACGCTACATGAACCTGAAAATATACAGGAAGATGTTTTTTCTTTCTTGGTTAATTAATGCAATGTTGGTATCAGTCAGAAAACTGAGAAAACTATTCCTCCGCTATGGGGATGCTACTTTCCTAAACAACCAGAGAACAGTCTCCTCCTACACTAAGAGACTGCAAATACTGGAAAAACATCAGGACAGAAAGTTGAGGTGAAGTAGAATTAGTAAAGTGTAGGAGTAGGGCAGAGACAGGCGGTCACTTGTAACATTTATTATTTGATGAAGTTTCTCAGATATTTTGTTTAGAATGTCAGAGAGCTAATCAAAGATCCCACATGTTAAAACATGAACTTCTTTAGATGAAATCCTGCTAAAAACTGGCATTTAAGTTAGAATTTACACTCAAGTTATACTCTTTGCTGAATTCAAGTATGCAAAGCCAAAGAAATTAACCCCAGGGATCTGAAAGAGCCTCAGAGATATAGCTATTTCACAGAATCATTCTAGCAACCTCTGAGAAATCATAAATATTAGATTTCAAAGAGCGGAAGGTGAAGGTAGACACATGCCCTCATACAAAGGATAATTTTTAGATGTAAGTACCTTAAATCTGCATGGTTCTCTGAGAACAAGTAAACAATATTAACCTAAATTTATGGTTAATAATGTTATTAGGGTTATAAATTATCAACTTTCCTCATACAGAGCTTACCTTGATTTTAAATATCATTTCTTACAGCAGCAGTCCCCAACCTTTTTGGCACCAGGGACCAGTTTTATGGAAGACAATTTTTCTATGGACTGGGGAGGGTGATGGTTTCAGGATGATTCAAGCACATCACATTTATTGTGCAGTTAAACCTCTCTGCTAATGATAATCTGTATTTCCAGCCACTCCCCAGCACTAGCATCACCACCTCAGCTCACTTTAGGTATCAGACATTAGATTCTCATAAGGAGTGTGCAACCTAGATCCCTTGCAAAGGCAGTTTACAGGAGGGTTCTGGCTTCTCTGAGAATCTAATGTTCCTGCTGATCGGACAGGAAGTGGAGCTCAAGCGGTGATCTAGCAATGCGGAAGGGCTGTAAATGCAGGTGAAGCTTGGCTCACTCGCCTGCCCATCACCTGCTGCTGTGCAGCCCAGTTCCTAACAGGCCACAGATGGTACCAGTCCGTAGCCTGGGGGTTGTGGACTGCAGTCTTACGTGATCTCTAAAGGAGCAGAGTATACAGTTGCAGGAAGTGGTAACACACACACAAAAATTTAAATTCTACATTTGTTTCACTGGGAGTTACAGTGAGAGATCCAATTCTTTCATTTTTTAGTTCCCCAGGCCAGTGAATATTAGCTCCTAGAAACACAGCACTTACATTGACCATTGGTTCAAAGCATGTGCCCCATCCTAGAAGACAGAGTCCAATCTCTGAAGGTATTGTCCCTCAGCTGGAACCTTAGCCTTTACCAGGACATCATAATATTCTGTCAGTCTGGCTGCTTCCAGATCACGTGGTGTGTGGCAGCACTAGTAAAAACCATGGCTGTGTAACACATTGTCCCATCTCCTTCACTGTGAAATGGAATCTGGTCTGAGGTGGTATTACGTAGGATTCTAAAATATGTGGCAGAGGGGAGGGAATGCAAATCCACATCTGGGACACATGTAATTTTCTTTAGAGAGTAATCACTGTGCCATCCAGGATTAGAGCAGAAAGGGTCCTATGTAATCAACCTGCTTCCAAAGGACAGGCTTGTCTGCTAAAGGGATAGTGCTGCGTGTAGGTCTCTGCTCGACATTTAGCAGATGCACTAGTTAGGTTAGTCTTAGGGAAGAGGGGGGTCCATGCTTTGGGTCCTTGCATAGCCTCCATTTCTGCCATGTGCTCATATATTCATTGTGAAAGAATTAGGAGGTTGAGGAGAGAGGTTGGCTGGCATCCGTAGAATGAGTCATCCTTCATCCCTGATTGCTGCGGGCTTCTTATGCACTGAGTGCTCTCTGGTAGGCATTAATGTGAGACACAACCAGCAATTCTCCATACCCTTTGTACTACTCTACTAGGTGCATAAACTTGCCTCAACCCACATGTTCTTTTTACTGTCTTCCAATGTTGTCACTACCAGACTTCTGCCCACACAGATAAGCCAATTTGCTACTGCCCAGGAGTTCCATATATTTTTACATCAAATTACTTCTCCCTCTACCCAAGATAAATGACCAAGTTTGCTTACAGCTCTGCTCACTGGGAGGTTGTTCCTTTACCAGTAGTCTTCAGGGAAGTGGGGCTGAAGAGTGATGCATTCCATTTTTACTTGCACTAACAAATTTGGCCAGCTCATCCTGTGGACCAAGCTCAGGCTTTTCCCTTGCTGTAAGTTGATTGTAAGGAATCCCCCAGGAGGCCATGGGTTCTAGCTAAGGTGTAATATCCTATAGAGTCCTTTGTTCCTTGTCTCTACTCTCATTTGCAATGGGTAATTTGCAAAGATAGGAAGGAGAAAAAACATCAATTAGGTAGGCACTACAATAACTACAGTGTTAAGCATCAAAGTTCTAACTCAGGAGGTGGTGGTGAGAAGTGAAAACGTTTTACACCTTTGAGAAATATTGGGCAGATAAAATAGAATTAAAAGAGGAGAATGCTTTAATTGAAAGAGAAAAGCTCTGGATTGAGCTTTAAACACACTAAGAAAGGTGTTGAGGGTACTCAACCTCATACCTACATTCTATGTGCCCAGTCTCTTTTAAGGTATTGAATATGCATTATACCATTTTTCTGCGATGAATGCACTGGGAAGGAATTCTTGTACATATCTCATGAGTGAAGAATTTGAGCCACAGAGAATTAGTACTTTTTCCACAGTGTAAGGCTATTAATGTCTTGTGACATTCTTTCAAGTGAGGCAAGTAAATAATTCTCAGTATGTTTTCCTGCTCCTCTTTCTCCTCCTTCTTTCCTGTCTTTTTCCTCTTTCTATTAACACATCTTTGTCTTGAATTAATCTCTCAGTATAAATAAATAATGTGCACTGCTCACAGATGATGCTTTATAAATGTTTGGGGAGAAAGATCCTTATAATTTACTTCTCCTAAACTCTGAAATTTGATTTTGAAATCATTTCCAAAGTAAAACCTTTGAACATTGTTATTGTACATTTTTTTCCAGCAGCAAAAGTTTTAAGAAGTGAAATTTACCTCAGTACAACCCCTCTTCAATGATTTAATTTCATACTCTAAAAGCTACATTTCATCCTGTTTTTGGCAAAAAGTAATTGAAGCCAAATATTCTTTTCTTTTTCCTAATCCCACATGTACAGTTTTTAATTAAGCATAATTAAAATCAGCTTCTTCAGTCTGATTTTATATTCCCATCCCATATGCTATATGTCCTTTATTCCTATTAAAAATGTACTTTTAATAAAAATGGACTTTTCTTCCCTTCTTATATTACTATGATTTTATAGCTTTTAAATCCATTATTATTAGATTCAGGTGTTGGTGATTATTAAGTTTCCCACACTTTTCTCATAGTAGAGCTTAAGGTAAGATAAAGGAAATGACAATTCCTAACCTTGTCTAGCCTTGAGTAGAAAGTCTCAGAATAATATTGGTGGGACTTGAGCTAGAATGACTCTGGATTTGAGCAAAAACTTGTGTTTCTTTGTCCATGAATTTGTGCCAGGTGGGCATCCTGAAGTCCTGTGAGGTTGCCTAAGGCTCACAGGCTCATTTTAGTCTATGAAAATCATCTGCTAAATGAGCCGTAAACTCAGCTAGCCTCTAAGAAAAGGGGGGAAAAATCAAAGCAAATGGTTTTCATTTATACTTGTTTATTTCTTCTTGTTGTTTGTTGACTCTACATTTTAGTATAATTTCAGGCAGAGTGTCCACAGCTTTGAGCTGCCAAGAATGAGTTACTGGTGTGTCTTGATGCTGACCTTTGGCCCTGGAGTAGCTTTTCTCCAATTGGGGCAGCTGCAGTTTCTGCTACATAGAGCCTTTTCTATCTACCCTCAGTTAGCCACACAAATATCATCATTTTCTATGTACAACATGATTTTAGAAGGATGGGAAGCACTGGTTTTAAGAACTATATAGTAATGAGGAGAAATGACAGCTACAGGTAGACCTGCTCTAAGACAAACCCAATATATTCTCATTTAAAATAACTTATTTCTGGGGAGGGGGGGCAAGGGCAACATATGTAACCTAAAAATCTGTACCCCCATAATATGCTGAAATAAAAATAAAATAATTTATTTACATCAGTGGCTCTTAAACTTTGCTGCATTTTGAATTCTCCTGGGGAGATTTAAAAACTCTTGATGCCCAGGCTACAGCCCAAAGAAACTGCATCAGAATTCTGAGGGTGGGATCTGGTTGAGAAATAGCAGTTTACATGATTCTAGTAATAGGGGGCCAATACGTAGTTCTCTGAAACAGTCCTGATTTCAACTATTCTTTCATAGTAAATCAATTTATTACGTGTGTAGCTAATTGTGCAAATTATGGATATCTAAATATAATTCAATTGTTATAGCTTAATACTTTTTTTACATAAAGGGATTCACAAAACAGGAGCAAAAATAGCTCTGATTTAATCTACCAAAGTAATATCCAATCAACCAGAGTGGTAGATACAAAAGCCTTATGTAGTCACTTTAGTTTAATTAGTTTTTATTTTTATGTGACAACTGAACAAAATGGAGAATTATTTTTCCGTGTTAATTATTTTATTTCTATAGTCTATGAGCCTTGTGTTGTTAATCAGGAAGGGCAAACAAGGCATTGTTTTGGGTGAAGGAAATCACATGAGCTTGTACTGTGGGCATTTTTATGCTTTGCTTTGGGAGAACTGTATTCCTGGCAAGGAGAGATTTGATTAAAAGGGTTGATAATTTTATTTTTCTTAGGCTGTGAACAGCTAAACAGGATTCATGGTTAAAAAAAAAAAACCTGAGTAATTATCTGGGAAGATAGAATTGTGGGAAGCAAATTTGGAGAAATGAAGCCTGAAACTCTAACTGTTCTTTTTTTTCTTTTTTGAGACAGAGTCTCACTCTATTGCTCGGGCTAGAGTGTCATGGCATCAGCCTAGCTCACAGCAACCTCAAACTCCTGGGCTAAAGCAATCCTACTGCCTCAGCCTCCCGAGTAGCTGGGACTACAGGAATGTGCCACCATGCCCGGCTAATTTTTTCTACATATATATTTTTAGTTGTCCAGATCATTTCTATTTTTTAGTATAGACGGGGTCTTGCTCTTGCTCAGGCTGGTCTTGAACTCCTGACCTTGAGCAATCCACCCGCCTCGGCCTCCCAGAATGCTAGGATTACAGGCTTGAGCCACCGCACCCGGCCTCTAACTGCTCTTTAGTATAAACTGTCATAGTTAAGATATTTAACTATTTTCCCTGCGTGTGTCACTTAACTGGTATAATCACACCGAAGGATCTGTGACTGTTAACTTCAGTCATTGAAGGAAAATACTCTGTTTTGACCAAGTGTTCTTAACTGTTCAACACGTCAGCTTTAGTAGGTTCATAAGCCTCCTAAATTCATACAGCAAAATTTTGTGTTAACACCGCTAATTTGTTTGGGGTTGGAGTTCATTGTTTATTAAATTCTCATAGAATTATCTGACTCAAAAGGATTAGACATCGCCATTTGCTTGGTCCAAAATTTATTATACTAATTTACTAGACTCCAGATTACTATATAAATTTAAGCCTCCAAAGACTGAGTTTGTCTGCATTTGTCTTTTATCTCATTCTCATACTTAGTAACGCTTTAAATTAATGTAATGAACATATTGTACTATCAAGAAATAAAATAAAAATAATAAAGGTTGGCTTTGGTCCTTTCTTTGGCTTAAGTGTTGTAGAGAAATGCTGAGGGTCACTCTGATAGCAGAGTTATTAGCAAGTTCCAAGAACCTCCTTTTTGTGGCCTTCTCCAAAGAAAGATGCAGCTGCAGATACCACATACCATCAAAAGCAGGGGAAAAAAAAAAAAAAAACCAAGAAAAACATTCATGAGCCCACTAAAGAAAAGCAAAAATGAGGGTGTTAGAGACTGGTAGGTGAAAAACCAGAAACATCCTCCAGCCGTCCATTTCCATATTTTTAACTTGCTGTTTTTATTCCTTTTTGTTGGTTACAGCTGTGTTCTTTCAACAGATGAGCAATTGTCTAGTGTTGTTCATTTTAAATTAACCTGTGAATCATGGTGTTTAGGAGATCTACAATCCAGGCATGCTAATTAAGTGCCCTTCATGTGAATTCTAAGAGTGGAGAAAAGCTTTCTATCAGCCAGCCTTGTTTTGAAGCCCTTGGCCTCATCTGGCAGTGATGACATTGCATTGGGCTTTGTCTTCTAGTATCAATTTTACATCATGTCCTGGTCCATGGATGACTTTACAGAAACATAACTGAGCTGGAGAAAAAAATACCTTAATGCATTGTCTAATTGCTCTTTTACAGGGACAAGAGGCTGTGTGCATGACAAACAACACTGCCTGCAACGTACATGCCAAGGTTCATTTATTTAAAGATTAATTATTTATCATTGTCAGAGTTCCTTTGTGGCCAGAGAGCATTGTTGTCAATGTCTTATGTGCATTGTGAGTTCTTTGAACTGTATAGAAGACTAAATGTCACTGTGATTTAATGCAAGAGTAGGAAATATTTTAATTTTTCTGACTTTTTTTGTTAATAAGAGATTTCTGAATAGAGCTATGTATATCACACTTTAAACCTATGTTTAGAGTTTTATGATTTTCTTCTTTTTTTTCATATTATACTCCACTTCCCACATATGCACACAACAACTTTTGCAGAATTTATACAAGGAGTAAGTAGTCAACATTTGTTATTGACTTGCTAGGTATTTAAGTCAACAAAACATATGTCCATTTGACATGACTTAAAGGATATTAACCCCAATCATAAACTGATGCTGAATCATTTGTCATGGATTTTTCATAAAACAGGTATCTGTTCTTTATACTTAGAAAATCCAGTGGATTTCTCACAACATTTTAATCAGTGGGAAAAATCCCCTGAGAAAACACTGGCGATAAAGAGCAGTAAGTCATCTATCTTAAATCATTAGTCAAATACTTGAATTTATATAAAATATTCATTTATATAAATTATATAAAATACATTTTTTGTTGACTATGCACTAAAGGCTGTTAAGAGTTACTCAGATGTTAAGTTTCCTTCTCTGCAGTCACGTCTCCAACTCTGACCAGCTAGCACCACAAATTTGATTTCTAAGAGACACTAGATGAAGGATAAGCCTTAGGGTTTACAATAAACATCGTCAAATAATCCAGTCTAACTTCCAATAATATTCTATGCTTAATTTATATACTTATACTATAAAAATATTACAGTATATACTGTGTACATATATTTACGCTGTACTTGTATAAGAACCTTACATGATACAGTCTTAGTTCTTCTCTTCTACTTTTTATACTATTGTCATCATACATTTTATTTTACAGGTGCTATATACCAGCAATATATTGCTATTATTTTTCCTTTAAAACAGGGGTTGGTAAACTAGAGCCCATGGGCCAATAACAGGCTGCAATCTGTTTTTCTGAATAAAGTTTTATTGGAACGCATCATGTTCATTTGTTTATATGTTGTCCTTGGCTGCTTTTGGACTATAACACAAGAGTTTACTAGTTATAACCATGTGGCCTACAAAGCCCAAAATATTAATATTTACTACTTCTTTATAAAAAAAGTGTGCTCATCCTACTTTAGATAGTCATTTAATTTTAGAGTGATTTAAAGGGAGAAATAATTCTTTTATATTTATGTTAACCATTTCGAAAGATTTTCATTTTTGCATTTATGTGTATAGACCCAAGTTTCTGTCTGGTATTATATTCTAGAAAGTTCTTTCACCTGAAGAATTCCTCCAGTGTTTTTTTGTGGCGCAGGTCTGCTGGCAGTAAATTTTCTTAGTTTAATTTGTCTGAAGAATATTTATTTATTTTCATTTTTATAGAATTCTGGATTGACAGTTTTTTGGTTTTGAGTTTGTTTCCCTTCAGCATTTTAAAGATGTTATCTTCTGAGTTGTATAATTCATGACGAGAAGTATACTGCATTTCTTACCTTTATTTTACTTTATGTAATGTTTCTTTCCTCTGGCTGCTTTGAACTCTATCTTTGGTTTTCACAGTTTAAATTTGCTATGTGTAGGTTTTGTGTGTGTGTGTGTGTGTGTTTGTGTGGTCTTTATCATATTTAGGGTTATATGAGCTTCTTGAATCTATAGTTTGAAGTTCTACTTTTTCTGGAACATTCTCTGACATATCTCTTTAGGTATTTCTTCTGTCCAAATCTCTCTCTCTCTTCCATTTTTGAATTCCAATTACATATATATTATACTTTGATATTGTCTCATATTTCTTGAATGCTCTTTTTTTTCCCACATTTTTTCCTTTTGGTTGTTTCCCATATATTTTCTCTATTATCATGATTTTTATTTCTAAAATTTCCACTGGATTTTTTCTTATATTTTCCATTTCTCTGCTGTATTTTTGTTTCTGCATGGTGCCCATGTTTTTCATTAAAGCCTTTCACATAATAATCAGAATTATTTTAGATGCCCTCTTTGACAGTTCCATAACCTGGATCTGGCTCTGTTTATTGCTTTGTCTTTTAATACTAGCATTTTTCTCTTGCTTTTTGTATATCTCATGCTTTAAAAACTAAATACTGGGCATTATATATAAGGTAAAAGCCTGCACACCTCTTTTCTGCAACACTATTAGTGTGAGGAGGTTGTGCCAATCCATTCAGGACTACGACTGGGTTTGGGTTTTGTTGCTGCTGTGACTCCTTTAGTGTACCACCAGCTTCAAACTTCTATGACATTGCAGGTGATCTCCAACATACGATGGTTTAACTTAGAATTTTTCAACATCACAATGGCATGAAAGCCATACACGTTCAGTAGAAACCATACTTCAGTAGAAACTGTACTTCAAGTACCCACACAAATCACACTGTCTTTCACTTTCAGTACAGTATTCAATAGATTACATAAGGGATTCAACACTTTATTATAAAAGAGGCTTTGTGCTAGACGATTCTGCCCAGCTGTAGGTTAATGTAAGCGTTTTGAGCATGTTAGGCTAGGCTAAGTTTTGATGTTTGGTAGGTTAGGTGTATTAAATGCATTTGTGACTTAAGATATTTTCAATTTACAATGAGTTTATCATAAATTGAGGAGCATCTGTATCTTATAATTAGGTTGCAGTGGCAGAGGGTTTTCTCAATGTGCCTGCTTTGTTTCTGGCTTTCTCCCTTCTGTGTGTGCCTGCGTTTTTTCAGCCTCTTTCTTTTCCAACAGTGGTAGATTGCTGCCGCTTAGTTCTTGGAGCTTGCTTGTACATTACAAAACTTGGAAAATTTTCTTTTGTCTTATTCTGCCCTGGTCCTAGACAAGCCCCATGTCCTAAATCCTGGGGTGAGGCTTTCTCAGTGAGTCTGTCCTTCACCGAATAGTAAAAGACTTCTAATGATATGGGCCTAGGGTATTTTTATTCCCCTCCCCTAGGACCACAGTATTATTTTTTTTCATCCCTCGAGTTTGCACTACTGAGGGGGATTTTCTTGGGTCTCCTGTTCTCTCAGTTTTTTTTTTTTTTTCATGAGCATCCAGTGGAATTCCATGGAGTCAGTGTGAACTCTCCTAGTGTCTGAGACTCTCAGAGGCTCTATGCCCTCATATTTTAGCATTTTTTAAAGCAATTTAGCTTTTAGCAATATTCAAAACTTTGGTTGAAATTTTCATGTCCACTTGCCTGGTTCTTGGCATTTTTTTCCTTCTGTGCTTTGTCATAGGTAAGCCAGTGTTCATGTCTCATCTCTTCTTGGAGGATCTATCTTTCCTTAGATTGCAAGCTACTTGGTTGTTCTATAAACCCAGCTCTATGATAGTTTCAAGAAAACTTATATTTGTAGATTCTTCAGGTTTTTCTTGTTGTTAGAGGGAGCATGGTGCTCTGTACTGTTTTCTACATCCTAGGAAGAAGTATAAAGCTGGTCCTTATAAAATTTATCTTGCTGATTTGAAGGTGCATATTTCTCTTCAGCTTTGGAAAATTCTTTTTATTACTGATTCATATTAATAATTTTTCCCCTGTTGTTCTTTTTCCATTCATCTATAACTTCTGTTAGATAACAATTGGACTGGCATTTTTTATCTTATTATTTTTCCTATTGTATCACCTTTAAGATTTATTCTACATTCTTAGACACTTCTTAATTTTTTTCATCAAATTTTCTTTTGAATCTTGTTTTGATAATCTATTTTAAATGTTCAGGAGTTCTTTCTTGTTTTCTTCCTCTTTTTCTTAGTGTCCTGATCTCACTTTATGATGCAGAATCTTTTTGAATATCTGTAAGAATAGAAATTTCATTTCTTATTCAATATTTTCCTTCAGTTAAGAAAAAAGAATATTTTTGTGTGTTTGTTTAACCTATCTTTTTCTTTTGTTCTGAAGAATTTCTTGAAATATGTGGTGAGGGCTGGCAATTTATTTATTATTTTTATTATTTTTTTTTCATTTCAGAATATTATGGGGGTACAAATGTTTAGGTTACATGTATTGTCTTTGCCCCACCCAAGTCAGAGCTACAAGTGTGTTCATCCTCCAGACTGTGAACACCTCACCCATTAGGTATGGATATATCCATACCCTCCTCCCCTTCCCACCTGCCTGACACCTGATGAATGTTACTACCATATGTGCACATAAGTGTTAATCAATTAATACCAATTTGATGGTGAGTACATGTGATTCTTGTTTTTCCATTATTGTGATAATTCACTTAGTAGAATGGACTCCAGCTCCATCCAGGATAATGCAAGAGGTGCTAGATCACAATTGTTTTTGTGACTGAGTAGAACTTCATGATATACATACACTACATTTTATTAATCCACTCATGTATTGATGGGCACTTGGGTTGTTTCCACATCTTTGCAATTGTGAATTGTGCTGCTATAAACATTCAAGTGCAGATGTCTTTTTAATAGAATGTCTTTTGTTCTTTGGGGTAGATGCCCAGTAATGGGATAGCTGGATCAAATGGTAGTTGTACTTATGTCTCTTTGAGGTATCTCCATATTGCTTTCCACAGAGGTTGTACTAGTTTGCAGTCCCGGGAACTCTTTTAGCTGGTGGGCCAGAAGTTTTGAAGGTATGGACTTCCAACTGATGTCTGAAGTGGAGACAGTCTTCTGGGACTGAGTCCTCAACCTGTGTGATTTGATGCTATCTCCAGGTGGATAGTGTGAGACTTGAACTGTATTTGAAGATATTAAGCTGGTGTCTCCTGCATAATTGATTGCTTGTTTGATTGCAGGAAGAAATTTGCATACATTTGGTCACAGAAGTCTTCTGTGTTGATGTGGTGTGACAGCAGAGGAAAAGCACTGTGGTTTGAGATCTTTCCCTTCAGAATTTTCTTCCCTTCTATAAACATAAACAATGAGTTTAAATGATTTTGCTGGATTCTTGAAACACTGGGCATTTTCTCATTTACAATTAAATGAATAACCCTGACTGAGAAGCAGAGACACGAATCCAATGACTCCAAGACCAGGACAATCTTGGGATTGTAAAAGATCATTGAAGACCCAGATAGTTCTTTTATGGAGCATACCTGGCAGGAGGCCCAGCCTGCTCACACCATCATGGAAGAAACCTTTTATACTGAGAAGCTACAGAGCTCTGGAAATCTGGGGACCTACAGGAAGTTTTGGTTGGGTTTGGGTTGGAAGGAGGATGTGATGTCCCTTCTGAGATTGCAATTGTTACTGTCCTTGGGCTATTTCTTTCTTTCTTTTTTTTTTCTTTTGAGACAGTCTCACTCTGTTGCCCAGGCTAGAGTGCCGTGGCATCAGCCTAACTCACAGCAACCTCAAACTTCTGGGCTCAAGTAATCCTCCTGTCTCAAGTAATCAGCCTCCCGAGAAGATGGGACATGCCCAGATAATTTTTTCTATGTATATTTTTAGTTGTCCAGCTAATTTCTCCCTATTTTTTTAGTAGAGACTGGGTCTCGCTCTTGCTCAAGCTGGTCTCGAACTCCTGAGCTCAAACGATCCACCCGCCTGGGCCTCTCAGAGTGCTAGGATTACAGGCGTGAGC
>CAUYSK010119795.1:0-37510 GCA_963575035.1 Avahi laniger
TGTAGTCCCAGCTACTCGGGAGGCTGAGGCAGGAGGATCGCTTGAGCCCAGGAGTTTGAGGTTGCTGTGAGCTAGGATGACGCCACGGCACTCTAGCCCAGGCAAGAGAGTGAGACTCTGTCTCAAAAAAAAAAAAAAAAAAGAAGAAAGGAAAAAAAGAAAAGAATTAAAAAGTTATATACTAAGGCTCTCAAACTTTATTATTAATAATAACTTTCTTATATTTTAAACTCATTTAAATAAATCTGATTATTTCATTCCTCAGGCCACAGAAGATTAGAAGCAATAAGAAATTTTTTCCAGCCATCATAGATGCTAACTCTCTAAAAATCGAGTTAACTATGTATGAGGGATAATTACATAAATTGCTTATTTAATCCTCTGAGGTAAGTATTATGATTCCCCTCATTTCACAAACGAGGAAACTGAGGTGGACAGAGGTGGATTGATTTGCCCAAGACCACACAGTAGAAAGTGGTAGTCAGGATTTGAACACAAGTGTTTTACCACAGCTCACACTTTCAGGTTTTACGCTTGATCTTAGTCAAAATGCCAAGAAGCGATGCACTTTCAGGTTTTAGTAGCAAACACCAGGGGATGTGGATACAATGATGACCTGGTCAGGGGAGGTTTTTGTTTTCACAGTCTTAAGAAGCCACAGGGAACAATAAGAAGCATAAACTGGCAGGAGAAAGAACTGGCAGAACAGTAGGGAAAGGAGCTGAAGGTTGGGGATCACCAGACCCTGTACAATTCCTGTTTCATTTACTCTTTCCAACCATTCTGCAAGTTACCATCATCACTTTTTAGAGGAAGAAACTGAGGCTTTAAAAAGTTCAATAAATTTCCCCAAATTGTACTAAATTAGTAAATAGTGGACCTGGGGTTTGAATCCAGGTCTGTTTGACCCCAAAGCTTGATTTTTCTCCCCTACACCTCACTACTATAGCAAAAGACCACAAACACAGAAGCTTAAAAAGCAGTTAGTCTGAGCAATCTGTATAGAAGTGAACACACTAGTCCTTAAGGGCTTGTTGAATGCATCAGTGGTTGAGTGTAAAAATGACATAATAATGAATGTGTAAAATTAAGACCCTAATAATTAAGGAACAGTTACATTACATTGATTATTCTCTGTTTAAGAAAATAGGATAATGTATAGCATATTTTATAAAGCCTAAAAATATATACGGTTAAAATGAAACTATTAATTATAACTATTAACTATTGTGGATTTAAAGGGATGAGCTTCAAGTACCTACAAATGCTCCTATGTGGAATACCTCTTTTCTAATGATGCCAGATAAACAAAGTTTTCTATATCAGAAAATAGTACAAATAGACAAATTAAATAAAGGTTAACATTACTTTGTGTCACAGGGGCCCAGCAAAAATAGTTTCAACCCATTAATATCAACTTAGAAAATGTGTTGATAATGAATCATACAGTGTTTTTAAAATGTTTCTACAAATTATAAGCAATTATAATTTATCAGGAATTCCAACTATTAGGTAAAATGATTGGATTTCTCCCATACTATAGTTTTATGAGAAAGAAAGTACACCAGATGTTCTTGAAAAAAACTTGTGAACTTAAAATTCAGGTATTTAGCCATGTAAACAAAGGGTTTATTTAAAAGAACAATGTACAGAATGAGAGAAAATATTTGCATGCTATACATGATAAAGAGCTCATAACTAGAATCTATATGGAACTCAGGAAATCAGCAAGAAAAAAATCAAACAACCTCTTTAACAAGTGGGCAAAGGTCCTGAACAGAAACTTTACAAAAGAAGATAAATTAATGACCAACAAACATTAAAAAGTGCTCAACATCTCTAATCGTCAGGGAAATGCAAATCAAAATCACAATGAGATATCCCTTAACTCCAGTGAGAATGGTTTTTATTAAAAAGTCCCAAAACAACAAATGTTGGCATGGTTGTAGAGAGATAGGAATGTTCATACACTGCTGGTGGGACCGCAAACTAGTACAACCACTATGGCAAGTAGTGTGGAGATACCTCAAAGAACTAAAAGTAAAACTACCATTTTATCCAACAATCCCACTATTGGGTATTTACCCAAAGGAAAACAAGACATTTTATAAAAAAGACATATGCACTCAAATGTTTATAGCAGCACAATTCACAATTGCAAAGATGTGGAAACAACCCAAGTGTCCATCAATATACATGAGTGAATTAATAAAATATGGTATATGTATACCATGGAGAATGACTCAGCTATAAAAAAAATGGTGAACTACTCTTGTATTATCCTGGATGGAGCTGGAGCCCATTCTTCTAAGCAAAGTATCACAAGAATGGAAAAACAAACACCACATGTACTCACCATTAAATTGATACTAATCCGTCAACACTTATGTGCATATATGGAAGTAACATTTGTGGGTGTCAGGCAAGTGGGAGGGGGGAGGAAGAGATAGGAAAATTCACACCTAATAGGTGCAATATGTGCTGTCTGGAGGACGAGCATGCTTTTAGCTCTGACTCGGGTGGTGCAAAGGCAATTTATGTAACCAAAGTGTTTGTACCTCCATAATATTTTGAAAAAAAAAATGTGTACTCTTTGTCAAACACATGTTTAACTCCACTTCCTATGCTTTCTCCATATATAATGCTGTATTGATGGCTGGTCATAATGATTATCATGATCCATAATCTGACTTCTGAATTACAACAAGACAAAAACATTAAACTACATTCAATGCAATTCGAGAGTTAAATATTTTATTTCTATCTTTTAAAAAAATTAGTTAATTATTGCTTATCTGGTAGCTTTCAGATAACTCAAATATTAATTAGAAAATGTCACTCTCCAGTGTATTCATGGACACTTTTGAAAAAAATTTATGTAAAGTATTCCTAGAAATATAAGAAAATTATGTTTTCATCTATTTTATGTTACTTTTATTGACTTACATGTTCTTATAAAGTCCTATGTCCTGCTTACAAGTTTGATGTATTTTTAATGGTAAATTTTCATAATTTAAAAAAATGATAAATTTTTTTTAACTGGTTAATGATCATAGACAACATCCAAACAAAAAATACCATTTGATACTGAAAAGTTCTGACATTTTAATTGTGTTGAAGAAAACTTCGTGTAGGAGATAACTACTTTAGACCTGTATATATGTGCACCGGAAAGTCATATTTTATGTCAATGACAAAAACATAATTAGATATACGGTTTAGTTTTGGTCAAGCCCATTTTCTAATTGTGGGGATTTTTTTTTTTTTAAATCAAAGGATGTAGTTTAAAGTACAAGAGAAAGATCACTTGAGACCAGGAGTTTGAGACCAGCCTGGGCAACATAGTGCGACCCCATTTCCATAAAAAATTTTAAAAATTAGCCAACTGTGGTGGCACGTGCCTATAGTCCTAGCTACTTGGGAGGCTGAGGTGGGCTGATCACTTGAGCCCAGGAGTTCTAGACCGCAGTGAGCTATGATTGTGCCATTGTACTCCAGCCTGGGTGACAGTGAGATCCTGTCTCAGGGGAAAAAAAAAACCAAAAAACAAAAACAGAAAGAAAGAAAGGAAAAAGGACAAGAAAAAGGAAAACATTATTTTCTTCCTAGGCATTTATATGGCAGATGGAGAATATATAGCTACAACTACTTTTTCTAGATTTCTCAAGACAGATTAAATTTTAATATTCCATTTTGAAACCATGTTAAACCATTCGCTTTCACTTTTGTTTCAAAATGTTTGGACATCATAGAGGGTAACAGTCTGACATTTTTAGGAAAATCTTACTTTTATATCGATGCCAAATATAATGGAGTTTCCAAAGATGGGTTCCATGCTCATTAAAAACTTAGAGCATTTAATGAATGAAGAGAAGTTGTTTTTGAACAGGCTTTTTGACTGGCTTCAGAAGTTTTATAAAATATGAAGTCTGGGTTTATAAAACCATGGAGAAATCTATTTATGAAGCTTTATTGTGCTAGAACTACTCTAAAAGTTCTTTCTTTCCAACTTGGGTCTTCATATAGCATATATATGCTGATTAATATGTAAGCAGGAAAAAGTCTATCATCTATTACTAGGACAGCATTTCAACTCTGTAAGAGAATATATTTCTCCTTTTAAAAATATTTACTATATTATATTTTCTAAGAAATTTTTAAATATTGAATCAATATGACAGGACTTGTCAAAGCAACAATTGAATAATTGGCCTAGAATGGTACTTTGCACACCTAAATGAAGCTCGGATATTAGACTCATTAAAAGAATATAATGTCCTGTTTTCTTTAAAGAAAGGAAGCATTTTAGCAGTAACAGTGTAGCAACAGGACATATCTATTTCTTGCTTATTACAGAAAATGTTGAAATGGGACCTTATCTCCACTTGCTTGACATCTTCTCACAAAAGATCAATCTTTTAATGTCCTTTCCTTGTTCTCCTTCAACTTTTAATTGGTCCACATGTTCCAGACCTCAAGGGACAATGCCATCTTTCATTTTTAATGTGGCCTATCCTCAATGTCCTAATGTGTTTACTTCTCTTCCTTCATTTTCATCCCCATCTAACATATTCTCTACTGGTTGCCAGAATGATCTTTCTACAAAATAAATCCGATTATGTCACTCTCTGAATACAATTTTTGAATGTCTTGTTGCCTTCAGGGAAGAATCCAAACTCCTCAGCATAGTGTGCCCTGTTCTGGCCTCTCCTCACCTCTTCAACGTCAGCACTTGCTGCTTTCCTTTGTGCATTATTCATTCCAACGTGTGCGATAAACCTCTTGAACACACTCTCTTCGGGCCCACCATGTTTTTGTGTCATTCTCCTAGATAACACCTGCTGGTCTGTTAGCTCCAGGGCCATTTTACTTGGGAAATCTTTCCTGAAGGTGAGCGTGGATGCTATGGTATGTTGCTTGGGTCAGGACTGAAGCACTCATTCTCCTAATTGTTGAGAGTGCTGGCAACTGATACATTTTCGCTACATTTCATTCTGGAGATCAACTTGTTGAAGAGAACTTAAGGTCGTGCTTGCTTAAGATCACGATTTCCTCACTAGAGGCAACCTGTAAACAATGACTAGTTGATACTAAAGTATGGAAACCTGGTCCCATTGCCTCAGTTGGGACAACTCTGCAGGCCACCTTAGCTACGTAATTCCCCGTGGAAAGGCTGAGGGCTTTATTGCAACTGTATCACAGCCCAACTTCTCCTTGTGTCCAATTCAACTTTTGTCACTTCATCCTATAGGTGCTGATTCTGAAAGCAAGCCTCCTGCACATAAATTTCCCTCTGAGTCTGTTTCCCAGGGAACCGAATAGCAACACTGGGTTAGGACCTTCCATACCACTTGCTTACTCCTATCACAGCTCTTATCCCACTATATCATAATTTTCTGTTTACTCATGGGTCCGTGCCTACATACAGTGAGCAAACTTGAGAACAGGGGTTTCAATCTTGTCTCTGTCCTTAGTTCCTTTTTATCCTGACTCATTAAATCTTTTTGAATAAGTGAATGCATCAATGAATGCATGAGAGATTGCCATCTTCAAAAGCCTTGAGGACTTTCCTAAAATCAGTTTAGTCCTTCCTAAGCCCATTTCTTTTTGGAATAGCCCCAGAAAATCTGGATTGTCTCTCCTAGGATGTATTTTAGGTTTGCTGGTTTTCATGCTTCATGAAATTATGAGGAGCATGGATGTGGAGGTCTGGATTTAGAAGCCTGGGTTGAATTTTCATAGCACCAGGTACTAGTTGTGTGATTTTGGGCAAATCATATAACCTCTTCATGTCTCAGTTTAATCAACTGGAAAATAGTGTTATCTAGTCCATAGATACTGTTTGATGGTAAATAAATGAAATAATGTCTGTATAAAGTGATGGCACATAGTAGATACTCAGTAAATTTTAGTTTCCCTCCCTTCTTTTTTTTCTTTTTAGATTGAATTTACCCTCTTATAATAACTTGCAAAGAAATAAATTATAGTAGTTTGGTCCTACTGAGATGATATCATTAGCTCTCATTATCTTTTTTCTCCCCACATGGCAGAAATCCATCATTCTCCACTACTATTCTTATTTTAGAAAGAAAAAAGGGTGGCTGAAAGCATCTACTCAACAATGCAAGTCCCTGCTTGCTATAAGTTTTATTTATCATGAGACATCAAATTTGCTGGTGGCAAAAGGTGTGGCTAGGTGTGTCTGAGAGTGAATCAAAGGTGAGTAAATGCCATGAATGTAAAACTACCTGATAGGTTTCAGTGATGCATAAGAGGCGTCACATAAGGTCCCAGTGAAAGGTTAAAGGGATGTTAGCAAGGTATCCCACATTTGGGTACCTGATTCACTCATATCTCCAGTTTTCTTCTTCTTAGTATTTGAAAAATCACATTTCTCAGCTCCCTTGCAATTGGGTGAATCGTGTGATAAGCTTTGGCCAATTGGCTGGGAGTGGAAATAATATTCTATCCTATCACATGTAGGAAGAAGTATTTAAGAGCCAGTGATCAGTTCTCAGCTAGAAACAGTCTACAATATTGAAGGGCATATGCCCTGGACAGTCTCCCAGACCTGGAGCAGATTCTGCAAAAATGAAATGTCCTTTTTTTGTGTTAAACTCTGAAATACTCATGTAACTTATCACCACTGTAAAACTTAGCCATTCCTAACTGATTCATTGGGGCTCAGGATAATCTGAATAAATAACACATCTCAGGAAAAACAGAAACCATAGCCAGCTTTCTCAGAAAATAGACCTAGAAGGTTGTTTAGGATCCTTGTTGTCAATCTCTACTGCTCCACCACCAAAGGAACAGCTTCTCCCTCTAAATATGCTCCTGTCTGTGTCTGTCTGCTTCTGCTCCCGCTTTCAATTGCCAGTTGTATTTCTACATCTCTATGTTGTTCATCTTGCAAAGGAGATAGAACCTCCTGATTTGGATAGAAGTCTGATTTGGATACCCATCAGAAAGTACTCTTGAAATAGACTACTTCATAGGCTACTGGGGAGCCTAAAATGGACTTTCTTTCAGTCCAGTTGATAACTGAACCCTCCCCTGGTCCAATTAACAAAAACCATGGGATTGGATCAAGATACAAAACATGGCCACTCATGCTTAAGGAAAAGCTTGGGGCCTCTTCCTCCTGGCAGGAGCTGCAGTTGGAGTCCTGTTAGATAGGGGCTGTCAATATGGTAGGCATCATTTTGGCCTGTTCCTCAAACTGGAATACAGACTCTTCAGATCAATATTCCTGAAAAGGCTATTATGCCATTGCTGCGCCCACTGGGCATTTAATTGGTTATACAAATGTCTTGGTATTGACCTGGAAATTGACTGGTGGCTTTTAGGTTGGGACAAAATTTTTGTTGAGCTGACAAGTCTTCCTAGATGAGACAGGAAAACTGTACCCAGTGACCCAGGGTCAAATGCAGGAGACTTCTGGCCTTTTAAATACTTTTTGATCATGAACTAGAGTCAACTTTGAGAATGTTTTTGCTTAACAAGATGTACAAAAGACAATAGTTGCTTCAGGTAAGTGTAATGATCAGTGCCTTAAAAACTGTTAAAAATTGTTTTGATGTTAAAATATAAATTATGGACTATTTCTCTTCACCTTAGGCATTTGGATAACTTACTTATAAATGTGAAATAAGAGCTTCCCTTTGCTCTTAACATCACCATCCCACTGGCCAAGTCTCTTATGAATAATCTTTTTAGTATATGGCAGTCTGTATTGGGTATATTTATTTACCTCCTTCTTAAAATGATTACTTTCATTTTAAACTCCTTTAACTCAGGCCTTTCTTGTTTAACCTTTCCCTAAGACACCTTTTTATCTTTCCCAAAGTACCCCATTGCCCTCTCAAATGGCTTCAACTCCCTAATCACTCTCCACCTAATTCCGAGTCTAAACCCCCATTTCCTCCATAGTGATCTCAGTTAGGGCTTAAAAGTAAATAAACCAATTAAACTACTATAAGCTTCAGATTTTTTGGTAGTTATCTGACAAAAACAATGCAGAAATTTTTTTAATCAGAGATGTCATCCTACTGTTATTTAAATTATCACAGTTAATGTACACTTACAGGTATAGTGAAAAAAAAGAGATAAAAGTAAATTATCACAAATTGTTCCAGCTTCCTTTTGACACTACAAACAGAATGGAGGTCTCTAACACTAGCTCTTGGTCAGAAATAATGATATAGGATAGAGATGGTAGATTTAATATTTTTTGAGAAACCATTACCATATTTCATGTAATTTAAGATGCTAACATTTATAAAACTCATCCTTATTTCAGGGATATTAAGCTGTGAAAAAAGTGTACCAAAAATTCTACTGAAATATGGTACAGTTGTACACTGTGTAACAATGTTTTGGTCATCAATGAACTGGGTATATGGTGGTATATATAATATTATAAGATTACATTTTTACTATACTTTTCTACACTTAGATATGTTTAGATACACAAATACTTACCATTGCATTACAATTGCTTACAGTATTCAGTACAGTGACATGCTGTACAGGTGTGTAGCCTAGGAGTAATAGGCTATACTGTAGAGCCTAGGTGTGCAGTAGGCTACACCATCTAGGTTTGTGTAAGTGCACTGTGTCATGTTCATATAATGACAAAATTGCCTAATGATGCATTTCTCAGAAGTATTCCCGTCGTCAAGTGATGAGTGATAGTCTATGGGTTGGTGCACTCTGTGGAAGGAGCGATGAGGGAGTAGAATGAGCCCTGAGCTTTAATTGAGACCAGATTTGACTTTAATCCTGCCCCTTATTAGCTGTGCAACCTTGGGTAAAACACTTAATCTCTTTGAGCCTAAATATTCTCATCTGAAAAGTGGAGATAATAATAGCTATGAAGTTATTAGGTATTTTACATAAGATATTGTACATGAAAGCTCCTGACACACAGCAGGTGCTCAGTGGGTGTTAGCTGAATTTGAATCTTCCTCCTTCTAAGTGCCTGTTAGACTTGGGGAAAGAGACTCCTGTCCTCTTAAGGGGATTGATAGAGGACTAGAAAGAACTATCTGGTTGGGAGAGAAAAGATCTTAGCTTGACATGCCCAACCTCCTTCTTACTGTTGTTGAATAGATAATAATTTGCTTGATATTCCTTCCTTCATTCCTTCACTGAATCATTAAAGTTCAAGTCCCTACTTTTTGCCAGGTACTGGGTATAAAAAGATGAGTATGACCTGATGATCTCCATGTATCACAGAGTCAAATAGGGAAAGAAAGACATGGAAGCAAATAAGTAAGAAACATTAAACTATCTGCTTTTCAAAAATTTGAAAACCCTTCCATTAAAGAAAAAATTTTAAAAAAAGGTAGATCCCCAATATCTTCAGTGATTTGTAAAATGTTGTAGAAGCATAGGTGATTTAAAATAAACTCTATTGCAAAGAAAATTGCCATCTTCAACTTTTCCCTCCTGTTAGAGTTAATTTTGACTTTGGCATCAGGACACATTTTGTTTTTCTTCTGCTCACACTGTACATCTGTTACCTTCTCTATCAGGCAAGTATAGAAAGTAAATCGTCAGGCATGAAACAATAAGCACAGATCTAAAATCTGAAACAAAATTGGCTGGCATAATTTTAGCTCTACCTGCATATGGAATAAATGTATCTATAGAACTCTCAGTTTTTCTGGTGAGAGAGCATGGTACAGTGTGGAAGGTATAGACTGAGGAATCAGAATAAGTTTAAAATTTGGCTTTACTAGTTTTGTAGGCATGTCACTTAACCTCACTGAGCCTCAGTTTCCTCCTTTGTAAAAATAAATGATAATAATACTTACGGGATTATGGTAACAAACATATATACCTATACACAGTAGGCCTTTAATAAATGTTATTATTATTTTAATACTAGAACACAAAACAAAATTATTTCTCAGCCCTTGGATAATTATACAAAATACTCAAATACCTTAATATAAATTAAGTGTATATTAGGCTCAGAATTTGACTTGATCATATTAAACAGGAAAACAGTTATAAAATTATCTTAACTTGGGATAACTACTGGGACAAAGTCATTACAAGCAACAAATGCCTACCTAGAGTGGTAAACTCTGAAAACCAGGATGGGCACAAGTTGGAGCTTCATGGAGTGTGGAATGCCAAAACCTGGCCCATAATATGAAATAGGAGTCTGCGTCCTCTAGGATTAGACATTGGACCAAAAAAGGAGATTTCATGTCTTATTAGAGGTATATAATAGTTTTGTTTTTAGTGTACAATGTGTGAACCCCTTTCTGTTCTGGGAAATTCCCTTAATTGGTAGATGTACGGCTCACTTGCCGTCACTAAGGCACAAATCCAGTGACTTAGTTTCCATATTCCTAGCAATAAGGGCATGCTGTGTGATCCAGGCCACTAAGGACTCTAGACTGGAGAAGCGAGTCCAAGAAATAATTCATTTTGGTAGAAGTGACAATGGTAGCAGCATCCAGTGTCCAGTGAGAGCAGTGTCCAAGGGGCTCCCAGTGTCATTTCCATGTCCCATGCACATAGGGGAGATAGCAGCCTAGTGTACCCTAACTAGACATGTAGATTTGGTTATTCTGATCTCTGGGTCTCTCCTCGTTCTGGCTCATTTCCTGAGCCTAGTTCTTCAGACTTTCCATCAATTCTAGGAGGTACCTATCAGTCTGCCAATAAATTCCTTATCTGCTTAAGACAAAGTCCATTTCAGTTGTTTGCATCCAAGAATCTTGACTACTCCAGGGCAAAGGGAACAACCACAGTGTGTGGGCAAATCTCAGGTCAAAACTATCAGGGATTTGACAAGAAGACAAAGGAGAGGAGCTCAGTGAATAAACTGATGGTCCAGATGAAAATGCATGAATAATGTCCATTTGTGACTGGGGCCACTTCTTGTCCTGAAGGTACACTCCTGAAATCCAGCTTCTCACAAAAACCAAGATCTCAGCTGGTGGTGAAGGCTTGAACCACAGTAAGAAGTCTGGTTCCAGCAAAGGGTAGAACATTTCCTTAGGGAATGATCTAAGGCCCCTAAAATACCCAGACCCACTGCTATGGTGAGCAGTAATGCATTCACATAACAATTACAGATTATTCCCTGGAAAGACTAACTTTCTGGGAATTAGTCTTTTAAAATAACTGCATTTGAAATAATATATTGAGTCAAGCCTGTCCTTTCCAACCCCATCTTGGGATAGAAAGAGGGCAATTGGTTGTAAAAGCAAGTTTTATGTCCCCTTATTCCTTTATAGCCTGACCCCTCGATTAGGGACCCTGACATCATGAAGCTTTGAGGAGAGACAGGGCCTTAAGGAGAGAAGGGATGGTTTGGGGCAAGAAGATCACATCTTCTATCACGTCCTCTCATAAAGCCCGTTCTCCAGGCACACTCTTGGCAAAAGCGTACTGATGGATGCTTAAAATGCAAGTCAGGAGCAGTGCATGGGCAGTCATGCAAGATGACGGTGGGGGTGAAATGATTCGTCCTTAAAGTCAAGCATAATGTCCTCTCCCCTCCATGCACATCGGGATATTTGAGGAGTACTTTCTGTATCCTAGGAAGAATATTTTTAAAGTCTTAGCTACCTCAAAGTAGAAAATAAAACTCAACAAGATTTTTAACTTGTTTTTAATTTCTATGTCTCCTTGGCAGCTGTAATATTATACATAGTAAATATCTAGGGTACACCAAATAGTCACATGGGAAAATGATATTTCACACTTCTATTTTCGAATTATGTGCAAAATCTGCCACGTCCCTCATCTTGAATATCACATAGTTAAATTAATAATCACCCCAGTTGAACATGATGATCTGTAATTAAATTATTAGTCATTGTTCTATTGCATAAAAATATTTGATTTCTCAACTCACGGATAAAATCTATAGTAAAGATTGCTGCTTTGCAAGTCAATATTTACCGCTGAGTTATGCAAGGTTGTGAAAAGTAGATTAACAATGGCTAAAAAAAAAAAAAAGAGTTCATGATTAGAGAAATTATTAGGTCTTCTGTTAAACAAACAACCAAGAACTTTTATGAAAATCTAGATTCAGTTTCTAACAGAAGAGTAAAACCAGAAGGGCATTTTCTTTCTCAGCAATTGACCACTAGAACTCTCTGGTCCTCTGGCATATTAGCCATGTTTAATATCCCCCTTTTGTACGTTTTAGCAACGGCAGAGCAAGCAGAGCTGGGAGTGCACTATCCTCACCCCTTTGTCTCTTATTCCTTTTCCCTCTTCTCCCTCCTCCCCATTGTTTATCTCTAGTCCTGCCTGCTGCCTTCGCCCTCTTCCTTGCCTTTTTTGTCTTCTGTTTCCTCCCTCTTTATTAATAATCTTCAAGCTTTAACTCTTTTCTTTCTTCCCTGTCTCCTTCTTCCTATCTTTCTCTTCGAGGCAATGCTGCCAAGTGGTTGTCAAGAGTATGGGCTGTAGATGCTGATTAAGACTTCCAATGCGGGTTCCACCATCACTAACTGAATGACTTTGGGTAAGCTACTTCATCTCACCACGTATCAGTCAGGGTTCAGCCAGGGAAACAGAACTGTGGGAGGGACTGGGGAAGTGAAGGTCTGAAGGGGGAGTTGGAAGGTCAGAGGGGCCACCCATCAGTCCATCTGAGAAGGCAGGCATGTCTAGCTGCCAAAATGGGACTACAGATAGGGAGCTGGTGGAGAAAGCTATGGGGAGGTGTTGCCTCAGAAAGTTCCTATTCAAGCATCAGGTGACACCATAATTGATCAACAGGGCCAGAGGCCCCCCAAAAGGAGCAGGACGTGAAGTGGAGGAGAGCAGACATATGGAACCTGCTGGCACCTTTACATCTACACATTGTTCTATCAAACCATGATGATCTTCCAAGAGTAATGGCTGCTGCTTTGCTTCTGTCTTCTAAATCTCATGCAGATTCTACTTTTGGCCAAATCGAACCCAGACTCATACAGTGAAGAGGATTGTGCAGAACCTAGGTCTAACTTAACTAGGTTGAGGGAGTACTAATTGCCATGTGAGAGTTATTTTCAAAATGCAGTTATTAGGAGTTCATAGCTCATGGGGATGTTGTGAAAAGTAAATGAGATTTACTACATGTAAAGAAAGCACTTAGCACAAAATCTGACACATAGTAAGCACCCAATAAATGTTAATTGTCATTTCCACATGCTTTCAATCCATTTCCTCTCATGTATACTCTTCTACGTAAGCACCATTACCAAATTTCTCAATGTCATTGCCATTGTATCATGAATGTTCAGGATAATTAGTAGATGACAATAGGAAGTATAACAATAAAATAAATATTTACTAGGTGACATGCACTGTACTTTTATATGCATCGACATGCATGATGCTTATAACAACCTTATGACAATCATTATTCACATTAAAAGATGAAGAAATTGAAGAGATTATTAACTTGCCACAAATTGCACAGGATTTACCAGTTTACACCAGAGTAATGTAAGCCCGACCATTTTAAATATTGCTGTTTCCATTAAGAGTGGGAATACCACCTGTAGGAAGATTATCTTCAGAAATACAGCACCTTCAAAATTTACAATGGATCTCAGAGGTCCTTCTTTGCTGTTATTGTTTCACACAAAATTTGGGCAAGTTATAAATCTGTCCTTTACAGTTTGCGATAATAGCAGCGGTCAGAAAGAACTTGGTACCAGGCATGTTACACAAAGTAGCCTTAATCAAGCCAAGAGAAAATTGAGGTATTTGGGAAGAGAACAGGAGAAAAGTTGAAGAAAGGTTAAAGTTGGCTCATAATTAGGTATAATTTTACAACCTAAAATGTGAAGAACTTGTTCCAGATGGACTGCCTGGCCCCTTTTAAAACATGGCTTTGTGATTTTTACTGGAACAAGAAGTTTCTTAAGTTGTTCCAGCGAGGAACTGTCTCACCTCTGCCTTAAATTCAAGCTGTCTCCTAAAGCCGAAACTCTAAATTTGCAACTCTACAAATTGTACTCAGTGGGCTTGTGCAGTCTTTTAAACACTTTTTTAAAAAATATATGAGTGTTTTCAGATGGGGCTTATCAGTTTCCAATCATCTCTCCTTCTATCTTTCCCAGCCTTTCTTCACTCATTGATGTTACATGCCTCAATCTAGAAGGCATTTGGGCATGAACCTTGCCAATTCTCCTCTTTTCTGCTCATCTGACCCCTCCCCACCCAGCCCATTCCTCGAAGTTCTTTATGGATAAAATTGCTGTGTGACATTCTAACAACCCTTAGTTTACCTTCTAAGAGGGAAGACCTGAATCGCTCCAAAAGCCAAGTGGTGGAAACACGCAATTTCACCTTTGTCAAATGTGACACGCATTTTGTAAACGAAAAATCCTGAGACACAATGGCCGACTAAGCACTGAAAGAGTGAAGGAGAAAATTTAAGATTTGCTCATAAGTAGGAACAAGTGTCATCTCTCCAAAAGCACCTGAAAGAGGGTTAATTGTATACTTCTTAATTTGTAGGGCTTGGAGTTTTTAAGTGTGCTATTAGGTAAATATTTGATTTCCTGTAGTTTGGAACACATGTGATATGAAAACTTGAAGGTACTAGAATATGATAAATGATAATGTTTTAGCTATGTTCACAAGCCTTTTTGTCATTGAAGTGGTTACCTGTCAAAAGTAGTGCTGGCATTTATTGCTTTTTGTTAACTATTACCAAAACCTGGGAAATTTAAATGATAGTGTGATAAAATGATTTGGTTCAGAAGCTGGATTTGGTATGTTATGATTAAGATTGACAAAAATTTGTGGCATAAAATTTAAAACATATGGGTACAGTTAAGGTAACCATAGATTCACTGAATACAATCTTCCTTTTTTTTACGTAGATATGAAGATAAATGTGATTATAGAGTCTAACTTGCTAAAAGGAGACATAGAGCCTTTCTCTTTATAAGAGGAGCCTGGTAGGGATTTGCAATTGCAAATTTCTCCTGGTGTGCTCTGTCTCCTGGTTCGTATACCTGAATCTGGGCCCCATTCCTTCCTATCATCTTTACTACTTTTTAACACTTACATCACTAAAGATGTTTTTGCTTATGTGGGTGTTTAAATCAAATGATTACTTTTAATTAAGTATAAATGTTATAATTTTGTTCTCCTAAGCCCTGGCAACTTTCTAACCTCACAAACAAAATATTTGTTTATTGTTTGTAGAATAAGATGACTGTAACTAGTCTTCAATTTTAAAAAATGCTTAATTGTTGAAATAAAAGGATCTTACTAACACATGGAACATTATTCATTTGGAAGGCTATACCAGTTTAAGACATAATTACAGTTTCAGAATGTTTGCAATCATGATTTAACATAATTAAGTAAATTAATACAAATCCCAATTCCTCATGCACTAATGATGACTTCTAGAGCACATTATATCTTTTCCATTTTTATCCAAAGTGTAGTGCACAGAGACCTGGCCTATGTAAAAAATGCACTATTAGAAAAGTGCATATTCCCAATTTCAAGGATTCTTCTCAATGCTCAGTAAAGTATATAGAAGTATATATCTAGCTTCTTGGATTCTTACAAATCAAAGAAGCCAAATGATTTATTGTACATTTTGAAAGAAAAAGAGGTGAAATATTTGGATTAATCATTGAGGGAGAATAGTTTTGAAGGAAAGCGGTTTAAATTGCGCAGTTAATTTTAACAATGGCAGCAATAACAATGATCCGATTGATCTTAGAAAAACGATACTCTCCTTGGTTCAGAATTTTAGAATTATTCAAGCTGTGCTGTCTAATAGAACTTTCTACAATCATGGAAATGCTCTCTAATCTGCACCATCAAATATGGTAGTCACTAGCCATGGGTGACCTTTGAAATGTGACTAATGCAACTGAGGAACTGGATTTTTAATTTTATCCATTTTAATTCATTTAAGGTTAAATTTAAATAGCCACATATGGGTAGTGGCTACTGTATTGAACAGTGCAATTCTAAGGTGTTACTGATAAAGCCTCTTTGAGAAATATCTTTAATTCACTCATTTATTCATGCACACATTTATATATATTTTTACATTCATTCATTAATTCTACAAATAATTATTGAGTGCCTTCTTTGTTCTAGGCACTGAGAATATGATGGTGAGCAAAACTGACTGAGGCTCTACCCTCAAGGAATTTATAGTCTCATGGAATAGACAGACACCAATCAAATAATTACACAGCTGGTGGGAATTAGAAGAATTGAAGATTTTAATATCATCCCGAGTGGCCGATTTCTGTGAGGAAATCCAGGCTCCACAACCTCTTTAAAGTTCTCTTGATTTCCGCCAAGGAAATGACCTCTAACCTGGGATCTGAAAGATGTTTGACCCCATAAAACGGATGGATTTTATCAGCCGACACTACAGAGATCAAACGGGGTTGGTGGAAACAAATTTCGATAATTATCATACTGACAACATATGTAAACAAAACAACTGTTTCTCTTTAGAAAGAAGATGATCAGGAGCCTGATGGCTTAGAATCAATAAAGCTGTCAAAACCAAAGTAGTGCAGTTGATCACAGTATATCCAGGGACTTTTCAAATCATTTTAACTCACAGTGTATAAGGCAGAAACCCCCTTAAGAACTTCTTTTCGTTACTGAAGTAAGATATAGAGAACACACATGCACACGTGTGCACACACACACACCTGTGTGTAATTAAGAGGAAAGAGGTCGGGTGAATTATATTTCCTTAAGGAAATATTTTGAGGTGTTCTTTGAAAAATATATCCCTACGGAATACTAGCTTGGTTTCTGACATAGACAAACTATGTCTCTTGCAAACATGCCATAAAAACAGTGCTGATCTCTTTCATTTAAATATTTTCCAGTACCTCAGGATGGTTATATGGGCAATAGTCAATCTGAGGGTTCAGAAAACAAAACTGTCCAAAAGGATCATAAATAGGGATTGGTATCTAGTTTACATTTAGAATTCCAATCTCCCTGGAAGTTCCAGCTGATATTAACTTAATTTATTAATTTAACTGTGAAATGATATATAATAATTTAAAAATAATTATGCACTCTCAGATGAGAAGCCACTGAAGTACGGCAGCACAGAATTAAAGTAGCATATGACACTCTTTAATTTTGCCTGCTGTAATTTTAATTTGGGTTTAGAGTTAGGGTGGCACAGCCTCTTAAACAATCCTGATCCTAGTGAAATATCCAGGCAGAATGTCTAAGAGAGATACACTCTCATCCTCAGACAGAGTGTAAAAAGTGTATCTAGCACCTCCACAGTGCAGTATTTCATGAATCTGCCTGGTTTTATGGAATGCTGCCAGGTGGCTGAGGTCTGTCCTTCACCCTTTCCTCTCTTTTCTTCGTATGCCTGAGAGTATCTGAATTAAGCATCATGTGTAATTACAACAAAATTTTATTGTGTTTAAAAGAAATCACAACACAATACACCTGAACATTCTGGGGGTGGGTGCTACTCCCAGAGCCATGAGAACTCTTGGGTCAATGCAGTGCTGAATGCTTTTGTCTCATCCACAAACATTGACACAGTGTCGTTCCCTGGGCCTATCTGTAAAATCTCCACAAGTGATGAGAGTAACAGGATACTGCTCTGTGATTCAAGTCCACAGGCCTCAAAGCCTCTGAACTGAATTGATTGTACTGAGTTCAATTTTCTGTAAAATCCTCATGGATTGTTTTCATCAGGGTACGCGCTCAGTTCGGGCCCAGCTATAGGCACTGCTACTGAGGGAATCCCTGGGTTATTACCTTTTGCTCACCCGTTATAACCAATGGTTTTACTTTTTTTTTTTTTTTTTTTTTTTTAGACACAGTCTCACTTTTTTTCCCTGGCTAGAGTGCCGTGGCGTCAGCCTAGCTCACAGCAACCTCACACTCCTGGGCTCAAGCAATCCTACTGCCTCAGCTTCCCAAGTGGCTGGGACTACAGGCATGTGCTACCATGTCCGGCTAATTTTTTCTATATAGTTTTAGCTGTCCAATTAATTTCTTTCTATTTTTGGTAGAGACGCGGTCTCGCTCTTGCTCAGGCTGGTTTCGAACTCCTGAGCTCAAACAATCCTCCCACCTCGGCCTCCCAGAGAGCTAGGATTACAGGCGTGAGCCACTGCGCCCGGCCCCAATGGTTTTACTTTAAAGACATCTTGTCGGGTGGGCTTCTGTGTGTGCAGGGGCAGGCAGGGAGGAGAATTCAGTTCATTTTGCTAGTGGTCACTAAAATGGCCCTCCAGGCCCAAACCATTATATTATACATTCTGTAGCCATTTACATGTAGTTTACTATACAAATAAATTAGCTTGTAGAATATTTTAACTTTCTATATTGCAAAATTTCAAACAGATCCTAAAGCAGACACACTACAGTAATGAAGCTCTATGTACTTCCATCACTCAGCTTCCACTTGATCAACTCACGGCCAGTCTTATCTCATTTACGCCCCTGTCTACTCGCCCCTTTCTGTATTACAGTAAGTCCTCACTTAAAGTTGTCCACACGTCCTTGGAAACTGCGACTTTAAGAGAAATAATATATAATGAAACCAATTTTACTATAGGCTAATTTATATTAACAAGAGTCAAATTCCTAAAGGATATTTCTGGTCACAAAAATAATCACCAAACTTATAAATAAAGACCTAAAACAATTCTAATAATAAACACTGAAATAAATGTGAGCTATACATACATTTAACAAAGATTAATAGAAACAAGTAAGACAAAATTTATCCAATTTTTGGTGAATCAGTGAGTGATAGTGGTCATAGTGGCAGTCGGTTAAATCAAAGAATAAATGTTTGCAAAGTGCAAATTGTAAGGAGCACCTCCAACCACCACAAAGTTCAAAAACGAACAATCACAAATCTGGTGGGTTGGCTAAGTGCTTTCATACCTCATCATTTATTGTTGTGCATTTGTATGATTATTGTAGACTTTATGAATTTTTATTTTATACCAATTTATATTCATTCATTCTCCAACCTGCTTATTCTGGGTCAAGGCTGAACTTGGCCAAAGTCTATTCTGGTAGCTCAGGGTGCCAGGTGGGACCCAACCCTGGGCAGGACAGCATCTCATCACATAGCTCACACCTCACACACACACCTGCAGTCACTCAGACTGGGACCAAGTAGACACACCAACTCACTTCACTTGTACGTCTTTGGGATGTGGGGGGAACCCCGAGCACCTGGAGAAAACTCACACAGACATGGGGAGAATGCAGACTCCACACAGACGGAGGCTTCTGCCAGGAATTGATTTTTTTGGCATCAACACTATAACGATGTTATTCAAGGACCTGCTTTATTTTGAAGCAAATTCATAAACAGTTTGCAGCTGGATGGAGCAGTTAATAGAGCAGGCCACTTTTCCCCTAATGCCTTCTTTTATCCTTCTCTCCCCAGTAGGAAGTAACTGCTAGACTCCCTAGCATTTTATCTCTACTTTTCTTTTAGCACCTACCATTTCTTGTCTGGAATTATAGGTCCTTTTATGTATCTTCTCTTTCCTATTGAACCCTAAGTTCCTTGAAGGCAGAATTTATGACTAATTCATCCAGCATCCAATAAATATTTGTTGAATGAAAGAAGGAATGTATAAAGATGAATTACAATGATTAAAATCCAAATTTAGGTCAAGATGGATCCACGCCCAGCACTGGGAATCTCTTTACTCTGTGATTTGATCTGGCTTCTGTTTATATTAATAGATCTTAAGTACAGACTTTGAGTTTCTTCCAAATGTCAACAAAACCTTTAGGCAAAATATAGTCATCTTGAATTGAATGATGAAGGAACTAAATATGACGGAAGATATATTTGTTTTTTATGATAATGTAAGACAAAAGAAACAGTTTCATGTAGCTATGTAGTAAATAATACCAACTTGAAAATGGCAATACACATTTTGCATGAAATAGGAAAAGAAATTTGGAAAGGGTAAGTTTCCATGTGAAAATGAACTTTGGAGTCAGGCAGACCTGGCTGCAAATCCCAGCCCTGCCACTTGTTTGCTATATTACCTTGAGCAAGTTACTTAGCTTCTCTGACCCTCACTTTCCTAATCCATAAAAATGGGAAGGATTTTTCCTTACTTCACAGGATTAAATGAAATAGCACATGTCAGATCTCCCAGCACTGCCTGTCAGGTAGCTGGTACTCCCATGTGTTGGTAGTAATACTGGCAACCACTTATTCAAAGTTTAGCCTATGTCGGCACTGGATTAAGCTGGCTATGAGTATTATTTTAATTAGTCATCACAGTAACTTTGAGGGCGGTGTTAATATTTTCATTTTGCTGATGAGGAAACCAAGGTCTAGAAAATTAAGTTATTTGCTCAAGGTCGCACAGGTAGTTACAGCTAGAGCTGGAATTTGAAGATTTCATCCTGGGGCCTTCTGACTATAAAGAGAAATTCTTTGTCACTACTGTGCTGGCTAACTTTCTTTCATTGTGATTTCTTCGAAACTTTGTATAGAAAAGAACTTTTCATAAAATTTAAGGAAAATGTCTTTTCTTTCGGTCACTTATTGTTGTTCTAATCATATATAACAGAGCCTGAGAAATATACAGCTTTGAATAATTTAGAGTTTTTGAAAGTGGGACAGTTATTAACAGAAGGATGAACATTTGAAGACCATATTTGTTTTTATTTTAAACACTTAATAGTGATCTGATAGAAAATTAATATATTTATCCAAGGTATGCAGAATATACAGAGACTTTTTTATAACACTAATATCAGTGATATGATGGGGAAAATATTCCTAAAGGCACAACTTTTATAAGACACCTATAGAAATAACAGCATCAAAAATATATAAAAAAAATTGGAAAATTTTCTAAAGAAGATCTTAAGTAAAAAGGTTAATATTAGTGAAGTTTTTAGAGCATAATAAACATGGAATAGAAGTTTGTTAGATAATGAGAAGGAAGAGGCACAAAATGCCCAAAGTCACTCAGAATCTGAGGCAGTGTCTAGTGCTTAATTAGGAGTTCTGGCATATCCTAAGTCTATTAGTTCCATTAGTTATCCCAATACAAAAGCCTAGAAAAGCTTCCACTAAAATATTTAGGTGGATTATTGAAGGTTGTCATTACTGTTCTCTTTGAATAAAAATATTTAAAGGATTTATTCTTCCAGAAAATGCAATCCAGCCTGGAATTCTGTCTTTAAGGTTGAGCTAGCATGGCTAGTCCCTACAAACTTCCATGTTCTGAATACAGATTTACAGTAGTAAAGAAAAATCTGAGTCAAGTGTCTGAAGAACAGGGTGTGATTTAGCTAAAATTGCCAATTTTGTTATAGCATGTTTAGAAAAGTTGCCCCCGAACCGGCTGTCATGGGTATTTCTTAAATTAAAATAATTCCCACTGAATCTTTTGAAAGTAAATAGCTCGTGTCCAAGAATCTCCTAAATAAGCCATTGTAAAGTCTCATGAGGACAGGAGCCTTTATCTGTGGCTTTCACCTCCGCAGGCTCAGGGCAGGCACTATAAATCTGTGTTGACTGTGGAATGAGAGAGAAATTATTTATGCCACATTTCAACCATACCAGGACACTGGCTTTGTGTTTATTCTTTTGGTTAAAAGCTTTCCCTTAACAAGCTCCAAAATTCCTGGATGTTATATGAAACATTCCTCAAATAAATTTTGGATAATAACCTCTACATGGTCCAAGTTATATGTGGTAAGTATAAACCTGCTCCAGTATTGTTGCATCTAAAAACTCCCCATGAATTTGGACTCTGGCAGAAATAAAGCAGACCCCACGATCTTGACTAGACAAATGTTGAAGAGAACAATTGCTGCCTCCAGTTGCTCTTGACACAAGTATTTGGTGGGGTGGGGAGGAGGACAGTGTGTTTGCTATTCATGGACAGGCTCTTTCCTTTTTTATTCTGCAGACTCTGGAAGCTAATGATAATTAATTAACATTACAGGGTCCTTAAGACAGGGCACGTGGATCAGGTGCCCTGTACCTGGACTTCCCATCATCTCAGATAAGGGGGAAGAGGAAGGAGCATTAGCCATCTGCCTATAATCGAAATGTTGCTTGGTGTTCTGGTGGTGGTCTGCCAGTCTGCTTTGGCTTGGGTGTGGGATAGGCAACTCCTCTCCAAGAGGTTCTCAGGGAGAGAAAGTCTTGAGAGGAGGGGCAGGGTGACAGATGAGCCATCGAGTTGAAACAAGTCCAAATATGTTCATCCTTGCTCTCAGCTTTAATGTAAGCAGTTGAGAAACTAAGTTGCTCCTGCCATGTTAGAGTGCCTCAGTTTCCCTGAGTTTAGCCATGGACAGAGAGCACACTTATACCCTCGAAGCTGCTGCTTGCAACAGGAGATAATGCTTTAGCACGCGTCTCTAAGCACACCATGAAATTAGTCCCCAGGGGGAGGAGGCGTGACCAATGAATGTCAGATGATCAGGCTTTCCGTGTGACTCCAGCCAGGGGCTAGGATGTGGCTAGGGAAGACAGAGTTCAGGGAAACAAAGGAGTTTGAAGGCAGTCAGGGTTCCAACTTAACCAACTCCACAGTATAAAATGCATAGGGAGGGGTGAGAAGGAGGGTGAGTACGAGGCAGTGGGGCAAAGGAGTGGGGGAGAGGGAGATCTTTCTAAGCCATACGTGAGAATTCTTGTTAGGTGGCCTGACCACTCACCAGCAATGTGACCTTGGGCAAGTTACTTAACTATTCTGGGCCTCATTTTCCTCATTTGTAAAATGGGTATCATAGGAGTACCTAGGTCATTAGGTTGTTATGAAATCCAAATGAATATATGAATATATTTAAAACATTTAGATTTGTACCCGTTAAATAGTAAGTGTTTAACAAACATTAGCCCTTAGTATCTGTGGCTCAAGCTTGCTTTTATGATGTGGCTTGATTAGTTTAGCCACAGTTTGTATCAACAGAGGGCTGTTTTGAAACACAGAGGCTCACTGGCTATCCCTTCATAGTTTGGATAAAATGTATGGTGGTGCAGTGAAAGCTTGGGAATCCTTAAGAAATGTCTTTAAGAAGGATTACACCTACCCTTTAGAGTGAATTATTTAGCTAATTCAGTGTTACAAATAACAGAAAGAATTGGGGGAAAAAAGACTTTCCTTAAATCTGTACTCATTTGATATTATAAGAGGACACTTAGTGTCTCACTCTCTCACCTATTCAAAAAAAGGCAATTAAAGAACTTCACAAAATATTCAGTTGCAAAAAAAGAGAAAAAAAAAAAAAAGGATGAGGTCGTGCATGTCTCCAGAGTAGTTCCTTTCTTCCGCAGAAATGCCTTCTCATCGGATCTCAGGTCAGCCTGCATCTAGGGGTAGGGAGATAGAGTGTTGGCTTGAGGAAGACCTCTGCACAAATCTACAAAGAGATCTGATTGAAAAGCCCACGAGAAGGAGAAAGATGCTATAAGCTTCCAAATTACTACGTGGTTGAGAACTCACAGGACCTGAAATTTGACATGTGATCAAGGCCAGCACAGGCTTTTAAGAAACATAGGGGTAAGTTATTGTAAATGTAATATATTAACTGGTTGAGTAAGACGGGCGGCGGAGGGGGAGACATTAATGTTTTAAAAAAACTTTTTTTTTTATTATTTAAATCGTAAGGGGGTAGGGGACTCAACAACCTTTATGGTTAACCTTAGCTACCTCCTTACTGGAGTAGTCAAAATACTTGATGCAAGCTCATTTTAGACATAAGCCAGGAATAACATGGAGGCATAATTATTATATCCAAAATATAAATCACAGCAAACAAGTTTTTCAAAAGACTCAGCTACAGTTTTGCTCAGGAAAAGAATCCTTGGTATATTTTCCCTGGAATCCTTCTTCATAGTGTAATCTAGGGAAGGTAGCACTGGTGTTACTGGAAAGTCATTGTTATATAATGTTTCTTCTATAAATAGTCTATCACTAATACATCTCTGTGAGAAATTAACTCTGAGAAAAGCATTGTGGAGAACCTAGGTTTTAATCTAGGGTTTTGCAAGTTCATATACTTGGCAGCGCCTGAAGCGCAGACCAGATTGTTTGCATCCAATCTTGATTTTCCTCTAATTAAAAAGATAATATGTTTTCAGGACAAATAACTGTTAATGCTTTATAAAGAGAAAAAAATTGAAGTTATAAATCAAAATGCCATAGTTCATAAGGAAGGAAAGAAAGAAAGAAAGAAAAGTTGAGCTTGATCATTTTTTGAAAGTTTAGGGTCAGAACCTTGGAGTTTGGATCTTGTCTGTCAGTGATAGTGTGATCCTGAGTAGATAAGTTAGTTTCCCTATGCAGGGAATCAAGTAAATAACAATCTTTCAGGTACAGATTAGGAATACTTTATGAACATTTCGACCATGTCTACGCAGCCTGAAATGCAGTGGTTGCTGATTATTTGGTTTATTTGTTGGTTATCCATCAGAGAAGATGAAAGAACCAGCCAAGACAAGTGTAAGATTTACTGTCCTTGACTTGTCTACCTTGATTACTTACATGGCCTTAATTAGTCAACTTATTGCAGACTTTCTTTCACCTCGTGCTCAGCAAATTTGACTGCAGAGTTGTTTTCATCCCTGGTGAAAATGAGTAATGTTTATATTACTAACATCTAGAAAAAAATTTTAAAAGATGATTAAAAACTAGATAGCGGAAAATTTTCATTTACTGAACCTCCACTTCCTTCTTCCTTCTACCTCCCAAAGGTTGGTGCCTCATTTTCTTGGGTCACCTGCCTCTGGCCCAATGACTTTCAAACTAGAGGGAGCATCAGACTTCCCTAGAGGCTGGGCCCCAGCCCCAGAGTTTCTGATTCAGATCTTTGGTAGGATCTGAGAATTTGCATTTCTGGCAAGTTCCCAGTGACACTGATGCTGCTGGTCCAGGGACCACAGTTTGAGACCCACAGAGGAGACTGGCCTCCTGCCAGCTTCCTCTCTGCTATGGGCTCCTGCTCTCATCACTGCATGTCTTCACTTGGACCCCCGGCCTCTTGCTACTCTCTCTGGGTGGCCCCAGCTGGGAGCTAATGGAAAGAGGCCTAATTCCCCACACCCCCTCTAATACAACACTTGTGGGTGTTTTTAAGGAAAAGATATAGATAACAAGAGGGAATTACAAACAGGAGTGGATAATCAGAAACTGAAGCTAACTATGGTTGTTCCAGTACACAATTCCTAACCTTGTTTTCATTGTCACCCTCTCCCTAAAGAAAACTCTAATTTAGAGATTTTTTTTCCCCTGATTGTTCTCCACCCTGACACTCTCCCCTGCCCATGAAATTTAAACACCGTAGACACACTGTATATTTGCTTATCATGGCCCTTTTGGAGGGCCACAAACCATTATAATATCCAAGGTCTTTTTTTATCCACTAAGAGCCAATTTTTTCCTCTGTGGTGATGATATCATCCCCATTGACAAATGCATATTCTAGTAGAACAAGGTAAAATTATTAAAACAATTTAAACTGTTCATCAGTTCCCTTGGAGTCAAGACTTCCCTTGTCTCCTCTCTCTGACAGTGGCCCATTCTTCAACCTTCTTAGGGCTTATATCCTGCTCTTCCCTGCCACTCCCCTTTTTAGGAAAACCTCTTCCCATTCTTTTCCCCTCCAGTCTAGAAGGTTGGAAAAAGAAGAAGGAACAATAAAGCCACCTAAGAGATCTCTAACTCTCTGCTTTTCCTTCTCAGTTTTTTACCAACTGGCCTCAGGGACAAAACTCTCTGCCAAAGGGGGAAATTGTATTAAAATCAGTATCAAATGCTTCCTTTTGTTTGACCAGGTAGTCTAATGATACCACAACAGCATTTCCCAAGGTCTGAGTTATTCTATCAAGAATAGCCCCATTGAGATTTCAGTAGGACAGTCAACATCAAGCTCTAACCCTCCAGGAAATGTCCCCTCCAAGGGTTCTTCACTGCTGAGATATGCAGAAGTTTCTCATTCTCCCTGCAAGCTTTGGGTGGGTGAATATAGGAACATCTCTCTTTCACCTCCCACCCTCATCCCCACAGTACACACACACACACACACACACACACCCCACAAACATATACACGTGCAAGCGTGCGCAAAGAAATAGCAACAGTTTTCAGAGATTGAATAGTCTCAATTAAGGGCAAGAAACCTTTTTCCTCCCTAACTGCAATACATCTGCCTAAATTCCTGTGCTCACAAGGGAGATAGACTTTTACATTTTTTATGCAGAACACTTTCAGTTCCTTTCTCCTGTTGCCAGATAATGCCCTGACTCCTACTGTGAGAAGCCCATTAGAACATCTTTCCAAACAACAGAACTCTCTGCCCCAACTAAAGCTTAGAGACTAAAGCTGTTTCTTTACTTGGGGCCATTATTCCTTTACTGATCCCTAAAGTAGAAGAGAGGAAGCTTAGGCCTTGTCCTCCTGTCCGCAGTAACACCTGGAGAGATAACATTAGAGATGGTGCTGGGAAAGTATTGTTCTACCAGTCGCATTTTTTAAAAAATGGAAATCTGTTTTATGAGGATGGGATATGTACTTTTGTGCCTCTTTTAAATGAAAAAATGGAAGAAATATCACTTAATTCACTGGATAAGATTTTATGTGTAGCCCCAGTGATGGGTTGGCAGCCAAGACTCAGAAAGGCAGATGATAGATGCTTGGGTTGAAAATTATATCTCTAGCAGACTGGAAATGGTGGCTTCATTGTAATGGTGTCACTTGCCATGTTAGTGACTCTTACTTCCAGGTATGGGAAAGAAGCTAGAGGTATCCTAATTGAGCCTGCTCATTCTGTGCTGAGGAGTGGGACCCAGAAGGGTAACCTGGTTTGTCCAGGGTCAGCCAGGTGAAAAGAAAAAGAGCCAAAGCTCAAACCTAATGTCCTCAGATTCCTGCCTGAATGGCTCTTTCTTTCATACCATGGTACTTCCTGCAATTCCTGCCTCTTCCTTTGTTGTAAAGTCAAGATTCTGGTTTCTTCACAGATATGACTGACATGTCTTAAGTCTCACAATAGGGAAATCTGTCTGGGTTTAAGCTCTAGTTTCCTGGAGGAGCAAGATGACCTTTATGGCTTGTGAATGTGAGTGCGGTTAGGAGACACCACACAGAGGAGGCCTGAAGGTTTAGGAGGGCGTCCCTACATCTTCAAGAGCCTCAGAGTCAGAAGTCCAAAATATCCTCCTATGGCTGCTACGTGACCAAAGTGGAAACCAAGAAGGAAAAAAGGAAGGTAAGAGTGATGGCAGGACAAAGATTTCCCTTTCCTTCTCGAGTTCCCCTTCTAGCATGTGAAGCTGTAGACGCAAGATTAAATGACATCAGCATCTTTGGTGAAAAGAGAGAAGTAAAAGCAATTAGCAGCCTTGTCATGCCTGACCCAACAAATACAACAAGGGCATCGTACAGCTTACTTAGTGGACGCTCCGTCTGAATATGGCTTTAGTTGCGGGGTTTGGGCCCAGATCCATCTGTAACCTGACCTAATTCAAATCAAGAAATAAATAGTAAGCTTTGATTATGTGCCAGGTAAGTGTTGTGGGATATAGAAAGATGAATACGACATAGATTTTGATTTCGAGGGGTATATTATCTAGAACGGCAGTCCCCAACCCTGGGGATGTGGCCTGGTACCAGTCTGTGGCCTGTTAGGAAACAGGCTGCACATCACTGCCTGAGCTCATCACTGCCTCACTGCCTGCCTCACTACCTGAGCTCTGCACCCACTCCCCATGACACCCTACTCTGACTCCTGGGCTGTGATAGAATTATCTTCCATGAAACCAGTCCCTGATGCCAAAAATGTTGGAGATCACTGATCTAGGAGAGAGGGCTGTATAGAAACTACTAAGGTGCAAGGGAAAATGTGACTGTGCTATTAAAGAGGTTAAAAACAAAGCTCTCTGGGATCCAGAGGCTATGGCTGCAAATGAGCTTTTGGTCAACATTCTGTGCATCTGGACCACCATCAGAAGGTTTTATAGAAGGCAGAAGTGAAGGGCCCATGCTAGGGAGAGGTTGAAAGTTAGCTGGGGAATTTAGTGATAGAAAAGTTACCAGTTGACAGAAGAAGCAGCTACTTCTAACTAGTCATTTGTGATGGTTGCGATCAATTTTCAATTTCAGTTTATATATTTGCATTCCTAATTTTGGTGAAGTCCCTCTTCCTACTCACAAATCTGTGCTTGTAAATGACCAATTGTTGTTCTTTTCACTTGGGTAGTTAAGCAACTAAATGATTGCATGTGTAAATTCAGGAGTTTGGAGAAAAACACAACTGTGTCTGTCATTGCATAACCCCAAACTGGAAATGGAAAAATTAATAGGCAACCTGTGAAAATCATTACTAATGTTTTCCTTGTGAACTATCAAGAAATAAAATAACATACTTGGTCTTTGGAACATGATAGATAGGGTAGAAAATTTTTTTAGACAAGGGACATGGCAATTTTCTAAGTAGTTGATGCCTTGTTATTTGAGTCAGTAGGATTTATATTAAAAACAAAACAATACAACAACAACAACAAACCCAAATCACAAGATTCTTGATATGTTTTTGGCCTTTCCACTTCAGTATAAATGGGTCTAGAAATAAAGCCTAAGCATATCTGGAATGGCAAGTTTGAAATTTTGTATGGCAGAAATGGCCAACGGATCACCAAAAATTTACCCTCCTCTTTCCATAGTGGAGTTGTTGCTGGGAGGTGGCTTCCAAGGCAGAGGCTACATTTTTCAGCATTAGTGTTCTATCTCCCTGATTCCTTGCATAACGATGACCTTCAATAAAATGTGACCAAGGGAGTATGTATCTCTTCTGGGCCCAGACTTTCAGGAAGTTAGTGGGACTTCTTCATTTTCTCTTCCCGGTGTGCCTGCTGAATACAGGTGGTGGAACCACAGGATGGAAATGGCCTGGATCCTTAAATGATCATGAGGAGGAAAGCTGCCTACAAACCAGAGACACTTGCATTGAACTATTACATGAGTGAGACAAAGTTCCGCTGTTTGGTAGATTGTATTGGTGTTCCCAACTGTCTGCTGCCTGTAGAGCTACCAGGACCTTCTGTGGTGGGCTTTCCTGGAGGAAGAGTATACTTCCTGTCTGTTGACATTGGGCTTGGCCATATGACTTGCTTTGGCTAGTGGAAGGTGAGCAGAAGTGGCATAGATCACACTCAAGCAGAAGCTTTAAGAGCTACTGCATGACTCCACCATTATTCTTTTTCCTGTTTTGAGAACAGCGTGTTTCAAATAGAAGTTGCTTCTTCAGCCTAAGGACAATTCAGCCTGGATCCCAGATGAAGACAATGCTCAGAGCAGAGGTGCAGCTGACACATAGCCAACGCATATCGTGAGTGAAAAATAAACCTTTGCTATTGATGTGGGGATTGCTTGTCCCTACATCAGCAAAGCTGACCAACATATTGTGTTAACTCATTGACATTTTGATAATTGTCTACTATAGCTTTTGGTGCTACCCTAACTAATATACTCCGAAACTAGATGCATTAAGTGCGTGGTAAACTGGAGAATGGGGAACAGCGAACAAGATATCATAAAACATTTTTGTTTTAAAGTATAGTTAAACACAAATATACTCTAATGGAATTAAATTCTTATTAAATATTGACAAATTGCAACCTGATGAAACTTCAAACCAATAAATTCATTTTCAAACACAAATTAAATAACAAATCGTTACGCTTGTGGACCACCCTCTGGCTCCACTGAGCTGTCTGACTCCTCTCCTCTTGCCAATTAAGAGTTCTTGGCAGACTCTGAGGAGGTTATTTGATATCTGAAGATAGAGATGATCCTATAAAGATTCCTATGTTCCTGCAATCCCAGAACCATGTGACTCTGCCTGCCCCCTCCTTCATGGAATGTCAGGGGAGAGGGATACCAGAAGGGTACTGATAGGCCAGCAACAAAGATGCATTTCAACTTCTCATTTTTGCATGAGACTGGGCTCTTCACAGGGACCAGTTACTGAAGAAAGGGGTAGGGTCATTTTCGAACTCCAGGATCCTTGGAGATGGTGTGCCTGGTGGGTGTCTGGAGATGGACCATGGAAAGGGGCGAAAAGGAAAGCTTGTGATGGAACCAAAGTGATACAGGTGCCCAGAGTTCCTGACCAGCTAGCACCTGGGCACCTTGCATAGCTTAGTCTTAACTCCCACTTGCTTAATAGGATGATTGTAAGCAAGAAATTAATGAGTCATTTTAAAAAATAAAATCTTGTCATAAGAAATAATGAAAATATACTTTATTAGGTTGGAAAAAGTTTGTCATATTTTTTTAGTCTTATTATGACCAGGGAATTGATTTCCTCAAACAAAGATAACAGCATTTTTTTTGTTTTTGTTTTTGTCTCAAACGTGCGCGCGCGCGCGTGCACACACACACACACACACACACACACACACATTTATTTCTTCCTCGGTCAGTAAAACCATCTTGACTTTCCTGTCTACAAGGCCCCAGGATCTTCAATCTTTCCTCCACTGAGGAGGACTTCAGAGCCACCTGGGAGTTGTCTGGGAGGATCCCATTACTGCAGAAGTGGGCACCACTTTATGTGTGTCCATTACTTGCAGACCCAAGTAGGACAGTATCAGCACCATGTTAACTTCTCAAACGGCTCTCCAAGACCATGCTGTGAATCTTGAGAAAGCTTCTGAGGCTGTGCCCTGGCTTCGTGGGAAACTGTGCTGAGAACCATTAATGAGGTCTGCCATGGGCATGGGATGGAGACATATAATGTCAGTTTGCTCATTGTTAGCAATGTCAAATTTGATCACTAGCTTACGGTGGTCTGCCAGATTTCTCCACTGTATAGGTATCTTTCTTCCTCCATAATTAAGAAGTACTCTGTGGGGTGATATTTTGAGGCTATGTGAATTTCCTGTTCTCTAACAACATTTTAATGCCAAAGAACTTGCTCAAGTTCATAGCTAGTAAGTCACAAAACTGTGACTGTGACAAGAAGCTATTTTTCCTACTCTCAGTCCCATGTACTTCCACCCCATGCTTATTCCATTCCTTAGCTCATGGACATTTCAGGAGAGATTTGAAGAAATCAAGGTGCTAAGAAAATCCAGGTGCTACTTAGAACTTTATAGCTTACTAAATGCATTGGATCATAAAAGTCTAATTAGAAATTCCTGTTTTGTGGTAAATAATTATATTTCCCTTGATTTGGCTAAGGGATAAATGGTAATACTGCTAGATAAATAAGTTATTGCTATTATTATTCAAAAGAAACAGACAGATGTTATGGCCAAGTTTCCTGCCCCAAAATATTCTTAAACAAGTTTGGATCCTGTTTCCTTTGCCCTTCATTACTTTGAATGCCAGTGTACATTTGTTGGACAGAAGACTTGTGTTGGGCATGAGTAACAATATCTTTCCTTAGAATCATTAACCATAACTCTAAATCAGATGGATTAACGTTCAATTTTATTTTCTGAAACCACGTTGTGGTGACTATTATATGAATCAAACCCTTTTTACTGAGTCTTTCTAAACATCAGGAGCGGTCCCAAAGACTTCCTGTGGCAATGTAGTTCATGAGGTAATTGTATTAGGATAATAGGGCTGGAACATTTTATAATTTAATGAGTTTATAAATTTCTTATTCCCAGAATTTAAAAAGAACCTCTATGAATGTCAAATTCAGTAATTATCAAACTGAACAGAATTTGGCTCTATTTAACCAACTGGCACACTCTGTAGATAACATGATTTGATATTTATAAAGAGCCTATTTCCCCCACCCCCACCCTTAGACACCAGAAATTCATTAAATATAAAGCCTTACATAATTCTGTAAATAAACACACTTCTCTGGAACTTTCCTAGCCTCTAAATTAGATGTTAAAGAAGAGATATCATTCTTTTGGTACAGGCCTTCAGCTTTCCCTAAAATGTGGTGGCTAGTTATGGCCCAGGATGTAAACTGGCTTGAATTTGATGGAATTTGATGAATAATAATAACACTAATAATAAAACATGAAGTCCCCTTTATGTGAGAGTAATAAGCAATTGAATTCTGGAGAGGGAGATGAAAATAGGATCTAGTCCATAAGTGGGCTAAAGTCTAGCAGATTCCTTCTGGCTTTAGGTATATACATTTGGGTTGATTTGGATTAGAAACATGAAAGCAAAATTTTTGTCTTTAATTACAAATTTTTTTTGCAGTAGTACCCTTGCCAAATGTCCAAAGAAATATAGAGCTAGACGATAATAATAGCTCACATTCATGTTATAGGTGTTTTACATGAATATCGCTTTGCCCTCACAAACAACCCTAGAAGGGGTACAATTATTTTCCCTCTTTAAAAGATGAAGAAACTGGGGCTGAGAGAAGTTAGGAAATATCCTGTAGAATAATCTGGCTGCAAACCCAAACAAACAGCCTGGCTGTAGTCTGAGATAATAAAGACAGGTAATATCATCTCCCAAACTCTGCTGCCTCTCCACTGAGGAGTAGGGAGATTTATAGCACTTTTCATAGGAGGATTGCTTTGCTTGAACATAATGATAAATTCCCATAGCAATCCTTTGATGTAGCTTTTAAACCAAGAACTGCAGGTCCATTAAATGGGAAAATGACTTGTGTAAGGCATTCTCTGCGAAACTGGCAGATCCGGGCAGAAAGGGAAGAGGCGTTTACCTTCGCTCCTGGGATTTCACTAATGCTAGTACTCTTCTCAACTCCACATCATGAAAGACAAACATTTTTCCTAGTCAGAGTGTACTCATTCCCTACTTGTTCTGCATTTCTCCCGAGGGGCCAACATTCCTGACAAAGAAAAATGAAACCAGGATAATAACCATTGCAGAGATTATAAACTTGCTTCCTATCTGAATTCATACTCTAACCTTTCTTTAGAGCTTTCATAAACCATCCCAGACTGATAGAATTATCTTTTTTTATGACTCATGGATATATTTTACTTTTCCATTTTTATCCTCTTTACTTCTAGAGAGAAGATCAGATGATGAAGAAGGAAGATTCACCCTGTAGTGCTATATGAGATTTTATTTTCCCCGGGCACGTGGTCTATGAATCTAAAAAAAGAAGTATGTTCAGCTTAGTATTATGTATAAAAATACTTTAAAAAGTTTTATAAAACACGATCTGATGATTAAATTTATTCATTTAACAAGCATTTATTGAATTCTTTCTAGATGTCACATACTGCAGAAGGTGCTGAAGATACAAAATAAATAAAACATCATCCCTGCCCTCAAGACACTTATACTCTTACGTGTAAAATTGTGTGACCATTAGTCTGGGCCTGTCTGGGACAGTTTTGGTTCACATCTGTTTTCCCAATGTAATTATAAATAACACTCCGTTTCACTTGCAAGTGTCCCTGTTTAGATGGTAAATTATATATACTCTAGTAATAATATTTCCCATTAGATGATGTTTTTAAAATACTTGTAATTCTTGGATATAAATAAAAATTACAAACAGCAAAAGTTCAAAAATGTACTGACACTGTCTTCATTTTGGAATCACTATTTCTGTCACTGAGTGTCGGTTTAAGTAAGTTCACTGGGAAAGCATGACACTTGGTTATTTATGTTCTTAAAAAATGCAACTACCATTCAATCTCTCTGGGCAGATGAAATGAACTGGCTGGAAAAGCTAAGAAAATGACAGAATACTGCAATAAATGGAATTCATAAAATGTATTATATACTCAACTCTAATTTTGGCAGGAGTCAAAGGTGATAGGACACAGAGGTTCTTGGGGACAAGAAAAGTGTCAGAGAGAGCAGCCAAAGCAATGACTGGAGGCACTTGGTGTCAAGAGCTTCTGCTCTTAGAATTCAAGGTGATATCTGCCTTTCCCTCTTGGACTCTTCGGTTTCTTCTCCATTTCTAAAGGCCCTGCACTCACTGATTTTTAAAGTTACCTGTGATGTGCTTATGTGAAAAGTTGGTGTCTGCAGAACTTAATTACATATCATTTTGTGTACTGTTGTCTGAATATGTATATGTATGTATTTTGATATTGAAGACAAGCTATTTTTAGTTTCCTTTTGGGTATGTTTGGAGAAACTCCTAACTGTTGCTATGCTACTATGGAAACGGTATCCACGTATACTGACATGTTTACAATCGCTTAAAACACTATAAACTTTCCAGGGCAAAAGCAAACAGATTACTTCTATCAAAGTTGCACTATGCTCTCTTTTTCTTTTTAAATTTATTTATTACTCTCAGATCCATGTTAGAATCTGTTTCATCTGTGCTTACATTAAAGGGCTGGTTTTTTGCCGACATGCATCTTCACTTAATTGATTTCACATTCGTAACTATGGTGGCACTGAGAGCAGATAAAAACTTTTCCCTGAAATCAGAAATATTCCTTGGTCTTGTTAGGAATTAAGAATTGAATTACCTCCTAGAGTCCCAGATGAAAAATGGAAATAATACCTCTTGAGGGTATGTTGACAATTTATCTAGAATTTTCAAGTGTAGACGATTTTGATAGTAGTTTAAACATAACTATTGTAATGATTATTTGCATATACAAAATGAATTTAAGGACTAGTGTAATTGCTAGGAAACATGCAAACCCAAAAAGGAGTTTTCAGGCTTTTTAGGCATAGGAAAAAATAGGTGGCTGAGAATCTTTACATTTTTTGGAAAAAAAGAATCTTTAACAAAGCCACAGGAATCAAAGTGGATAAGAACCATGTTTGGTTGAAGACATCAGAAAAGTGGCTTTGCCGGGGCTATTTTCTAGGAGTCAAAAAATACTTGAAAATTGAATCTATAATTGTGAATCATACAACAGTGGATCCTGACTACATAAAAGGACACAAATATTGTAGTAGAGCATAATTTTTTATAGGCTTTTAAACCCAGAGTACTTTCTCCTTTAACAATGTTTTCCCAAAATTTGATACTTATTTTGTCTAAGCATACAGTGAAAGAAAGGTAAGCAGTGACGAAGGAGTCTGCTTTCCTCCCTCTTCTACTAAAATCTTATTTTTGTTATTTCCCTGAAATAGTCACTTTAAGTCACACATAAAAACAAAACAAAACACCAAATATTACTGGAAATTCTAAGGGAGTGGGCATGATTCACGGAGAACTGGCGGCAGCAGTGACAAGGCCCCACTTGCATCTGGAGGTCAGGGATCTGGAGAGCTCTTCCTAACCGTGTTTATGCACTTTCTCTGCTACAGCTCATCGGGGGATATTCCATTCTGAGCCCTGCACAGCACAAGGTTTATGTGATTTTCTTTTCTTCCTCATGGGAAAGATTCCTCCCTGCGTCTTGGAGCTTAGCAGCAGCTAAGAAATGTGACCCCAAGGTCACGTTTAGATTAAAACCCAGCAAACCTGATGGGCTGGCTACAGCATGACTGCAGGGAAACTCACAGTGTGACAACTGTGGCTTGCTGTTTCCCCACGGGGTGGGTCACAGCAGGTCCTAGCAAGAAGCGAATCCGTGTCAAGAGGCGAGGTGTCGTCGTGGCGCTAATTCCCGGGGTTGGGAGCGTGGGCAGAGTGGGTGTCAAGAGGCTCTGGCTACTGGGGCCTTTCGGAGGACCCTCAGGATCGGGATGGAGAGGGGGAAGCAGGCAGGAGCGGCAGGCTCCACACTCGGGGCTCCCCAGGCAGCCACTAATTGGCTTGCTGCGCTCAGATTTCTGTTAAGAAGCAGCTTTCCGTTTCTGCTCTGTTGCCTCCGAGGGGATTGCCCAAATTAGCCTTCTCTAAGCTTTCCTGAGGGACTGTTTTTGAGGGCTGGTGGGGGAATTTCCCCCCTTTGACCGAACTGTTGCCTGAAGAGATTTACTGCTGATCTTCATGTGGGGATTTTCTCACTGGCATTTTGCTACTTCCTGTTTCCCAAGAGGCTCTGCTCTCTGGGAACTGAAGTCATCAAGAGAAAGGCACAAACATCCTTTGGGAGAAAGGGAGGGTGGGTGTACTTAACACAGAGGTGCTTTTCTTCCCCTCCTCTAGTTCTTTGCCACAGTGATATTGGATTTGAAGCTCTGGCCCAGGGATCTTATTGAGAGCTTCACATTGATTACACTAAACATTCCATAGGAATTTGAGTTGTACAGTATAAGTACAAATCACATAAGGATTGATGTATTAGACCATCTCTCCTGTGTTGGGGACGGATAGAAACTCCTATGTCGAAAGAAACCACTGAAGAAATCATCACTGCTTTTACTTAATGATAATGCACTACCATTTCCTGAGTGCTTCCTGTGTGGCATGCATGGTGCTGGGCCTTTGCACACATTTCTCATCTGATCCCAGCAACACCCTGAAAAAGTGGGCCTTATGAAGACCCATTTGACAGATAAGAAAACCAAGGCTCTAAGGGACTCTGAGAGATTAGCTTATAGCCAAATTTTCCCTGCTGGTATTAATTGGAGCTCCAATTCTGTGGGATCCCAAAGCCTGTGCTTGTATTTACTCAGCTGTAAATTTATATCAAATTTGAGATTTGTTTCATGAGTCTTTTAGGTGCTATTACCAGCAAAGTAGTGGGAAAGACCCTGGAAAGAAGCAGAGTCTTCTTCCCCCACTCCCCCAAACCCAGGGTGAAAATATTTTAGGGAGCAGTATTGATAGTCCTTAGCTTAGCTCTGTTCCTGCCAGGCCCTTTTACTGTGTCACCTAGAAAAAGCTGCTGACCTGGGAAGTGACAGGAGTGAACATACAAAAGAAACTTCAATCAAACCAATTCGATAGTTCTTACAGAACCTTCCATCGTTTAACCACTGCTGTCATCTTCTACTTCCTACCCTAGCTTTGCACATTTCATCAAATTTCCTAAAAAGAATCCCTCTGGGGACAGGTCCCAGGATCTCTTTGGCCCTGCTCTGTGGCAATTTACGTCCAGGGAAAATTATGTCCTAGCATTGCCCTACCTCCTTGACTCCTGATTGCCCTTAAACTGGATTAGTGTCTGTGCGTGTGTGCATGTGTGTGTATGTGTGTTCTTGTGGTATGAGGTTCTCGCGGGGATACATTGTTAACCACAACTCAGCTTTGCAAAGTTCTCCAAGTATTTTCGGTTCCACCAGAGAAGCACTCAGCATGTGTGGGGGTGCTGCAGGCAGCACTGGGAGGCGTGTGGCGACTCCTGGGAGCTCCTGAGGAAAGGGAGTGGCGCCACGGCACTGGCACCCCCTTGCCCACTGCACACTTCGCGGCAGCTCTTCCTCCCAGGGTCCGTCTGGGAGGGCTCCTGACTGTATCCTCTTCGTCCAGATAGTGAACTCTGATAGCCACCAACTGTTGAGAGTTGACCAGATTCCAAATGATTTTCCTGCATTAACTCACTAGACCGTCACCTGTGAAGGTAGGCAGCTGAGTCCCATTTTTTTTTTGTTTTTTTTTTTTGAGACAGAGTCTCACTTTCTTGCCTGGGGCGAGTGCCGTGGCGTCAGCCTAGCTCACAGCAACCTCAAACTCCTGGGCTCAAGCGATCCTACTGCCTCAGCCTCCCAAGTAGCTGGGA
>CAUYSK010119796.1:0-28614 GCA_963575035.1 Avahi laniger
CAAATGAACCATTCCTCCTCTAAGAAATGAACGAGTACATGGCTGAACTTTTCTAAGAGAAGTCTGCATTTAAAAAGAAGAGAAGAGGCTGGGCACGGTGGCTCACCCCTGTAATCCTAGCACTCTGGGAGGCCGACGACATGGGAGGATTGCTTGAGGCCAGGAGTTCAAGACCAGCCTGAGCAAGAGCGAGACCCTGTCTCTACAAAAAATCAAAAAAATTAGCCAAGCCTGGTGGCACATGCCTGTAGTTCCAGCTACTCAGGAGGCTGAGGCAGGAGGATCGCTTGAGCCCAGGAGTTTGAGGTTGCAGCGAGCTGTGATGATGCCACTGCACTCTAGCCTGGGTGACAGAGTAATTGTTACATCCCCTTGATGAATTGACCCCTTTATCATTATATAATGTCTTTCTTTGTCTCTTTAAAGTTTTGGACTGAAAGTCTATTTTGTCTGACATAACTATAGATGTTCCTTGACTTATGATGCGGTTATGTTCTGACAAACCCATTATAAGTTGAAAATATTGTAAATAGAAAATGTACTTTCAATTTACAATATTTTCAACTTATGATGGGTTTGCCTGGACATAGCTCCATCATAAGTCAAGGAGTATACTCAATGTGCATCACTTTTGTACCATCATAAAGTAAAAAAATCATAAGTTGAACCATAGTAAGGGACTGTCTGTATAGCTACCCCTGCTCTCTTTTGATTTCCATTTGTGTAGAATATCTTTATCCATCCCTTCACTTTCAGTCTATTCATGTGCTTAAAAGAGAAGTGAGTCTCTTATAGGTGGCATATAGTTGGGTCTAGTTTTTTTAATCCATTCAGTTACTCTGTGTCTTTTTATTAGAAAATTTAATCCATTTATATTCAAAGTAATTATTGATCGGTAAAGACTCTTACTATTGCCATTTTGTCATTTGTTTGCTGGTTGTTTCATAGGTACTTTGTTTCTTTTTTCCTCTCTTGCTATCTTCCTTTGTGGTTTGTAGTTTTCTGTAGTGGTATGCTTTGAATTCCTTCTGTTTATATTTTGTGCGTCTACTACAGAGTTTTGTTGGGTAGTTTCCATGAGGCTTACATAAAACATTTTATAGTTATAACAAGCTATTTCAAGCCGATAATTACTTAACTTTGATCACATGCAACAACTCTACACTTTCCCTCTTTCCCCATACAATACAGACATATAGACATATTCAGATCCCAGTGACTTCAACAGCGGAATTATCAATTAAAGCATATAAACTAACTATATATGAAATGTTCAAAGAAATGAAGGATAAAAACAAAACAATTAAGGCAAAAATAAGAGATTATCAAAAATAACGTGAAAAAATTTTTAAAAGTTTTTAAAAGTGAAAAACATAATATTTGAAATTAAAAACTCAAATACTAAAGAGAAAAATAGTAAAATAGAGTATAAATCTGAAGATATTAACAAAACTATGGCAAAAAAAGAAAAGACAAAAAAATGTGAAAAGAATATTGAATGAGAAGGTCTAAAACATGTTTAACTGGAGTTCCAGAATAAAAAAATACAGAAAATAGCCAGGCTCAGTGGTGCATGCCTGTAATCCCAGTTACTTGGGAGGCTGAAGCAGGAGGACCACTTGAGCCCAGGAGTTCCAGTCTAGCCTGGGTAACATAGCTAGACTGTCTCTAAAAAATAAAAATAAATAAAAAAAATTTAAAACTAGAGAAGAGTCATAATACTGGATGAGGTAATATATGAGAATTTTCCAAAATTGAAGAAAAACATAAATCCACAGACACAGGAAATACAATGTATACCAAGCAGGGCAAATACAAGGAAATCTAGAATTAGACATTCTAACATTATAATGAAATTGTTAAACACACACACACACACACACACACAGAAGTATGAAATGCAGCCAAGAAAAGTGGATCACATATAAAGAAATTGGCATTACAGTGACTGCAGATGTATCAATAGCAACAATACAAGCTAGAGATAACAGAATAAATAATATCATCAAAGTATTAGTCATCTTTGTGCACTCAGCTCCTACTATAGTGCCAAACACATCCCGATGTGCTCAGAAAACGCTAGTCAAATAAATCAACCCTATTCTCCATCTCTACTTCAATCAAATGATTAAATTAGGCACTGGGACAAATGGGACTTTCAGAAATGAAATCTGAAATTGGCCTATTTCGTTATTTTGTTAGAGTCCTGGGTTGGAAGAGAGTGCAATGGTATATTCACCACAAAGTGAAAAACATCTGCTGATAAGAAACAGTGATTCCCCATACCCTCTACACCTCACCCCTTCTCTTCAGTCAAAAGAAATGCCTTTTATTCACTGTTGTTAGCATGGAATGTTTTTGTTCCTAATAAAAATTCATATCATCCATGCACGGACAACTGTGTTGCGTGTTTGTGAAGGTCCACTGCACCATCTTGACTACAGAAAGTCTTACTCAGCTCCACTTTCAGTTTACTCTGGCGTTTCATGTTCTGCTGATCACAGTCAAAACTTTTTTCCCCCACAATGGCTGCATATTTGAGCCATCCCCACAGAATTCCACTGCGGTCTGAATTGAAATACAGGAATTCATAGGGTGCCTAACAAATAGAAACACTTCAAATCACTTTTAGAGTTAATAAGTTTTCTACTGAAGTAAAAAGCAAATATTATTAGTATAGAAATAAATTTTTATTTATTAAAACAAAGCCACGTAATGTGATATAGTTTAGCTTGGTTGGAATTTTTGAATTTCCTGCTTTTAGGGACTGTGAAATCAGATGCTCAAATTCACTTGAAACAAAATTGTATTGTTTTCCAAACTATTCAAATATAACCCCCAAAATCCTACTAAATTAAAAATCTTATTTGTACGTGGAACTAGACTAAATAATTATTTTACTCTGCAAGTAATTTCAATGCATTTATGTAATTATGTACTTCTGAAATCTTTTCATTTTTCTTTAGCATTCATTGTAGACTGAAATTAACTCCTAAGTTAATTGAAATATTACCATGAATTGGATTTATATCTGTTATTAATTAGTCTACTTATGCCTTGTCCTTTTTTCAGAAAAGATTTAAAGTAAAAAAAGATCAATGACTAATTTAGAATACTTTGGCATCTTTAAATTTGCCTCCCTAAAAACTTTATCAGATCACATGCCTATGGGCCGCGACAGTGTCAACAATGGAAAAGCACTTAAGTAGCAGATAAGACAACTACCACTTTCTCTGACTTTGGAGGTATCACTATGGCTCTCCTCATTTATGAAATGGGAAAATTGCACAAGAGGATTTCAAAGTTCCCTGGATCTAGCTTTGTGATGAATATACCATTGCACCCTCCTCCACCCCAGCACTCTAACAAAATAAGGAAATAAGCCAATTTCAGATTTCATTAATGGAAGTCTCATTTTATTCTTCTCAGTACCTAATTTAGTCATTTGATTGAAGTAGAGATGGAGAATGGAGTTGATTTGTTTGACCAGCATTTTCTGAGCACGTTGGAATGTGTTTGGCACTATAATAGGAGCTGAGTGCACAAAGGTGACTAATACTTTCATGATATTATTTATTCTGTTGTATCTAGCTTATATTGTTGCTATTGATATGTCTGCAGTCACTGTAATGCCAATTCCTTGGTATGTGATCCACTTTTCTTTGGCTGCATTTCATATTTCTGTGTGTGTGTGTTTTTAACAATTTTATTATAATGTTAGAATGTCTAATTCTGGATTTCCTTATATTTGCCCTGCTTGGTATACATTGTATTTTCCTGTGTCTATGGATTTATGTTTTTCTTCAGTTTTGGAAAAGTCTCATAACACATACGGAATCTTCTTCCATGTCCCTGACTTCCTGATTTACTCAGTAAGGCTCTAACACCAAGACTGTGAATTTATAACCATAGTGATGGTTTCTTCCCATTCCATTCTTCACATTTCTCTACCTGCCACACAGCGGCCCACTTCCAATCATTTTTCTACCTGTTTAAATGATATTTTCACTTTATTTTATAGAGCAGGTTCATTCCATTGAGAAAGGGCTTTCAATGTTGAAGACAATAATAGAATGCACCATGATAAAAACATAGCATTGAATACTTAGATTTAAATTAAATAATACAGTCAGACTAAAAACATGTCTACTACAAGCAACTTCTTTCAAAAGTCTGCAACTCAAAGCATAAGTAGAATATATTTTGCCAGGTCTAAAAATACTGGATAGATTTTTAAATCAGTAAAAGGGATAATGCCCAAAGGAAATCTATTTTTGTGAAACTCTCCTTAAGCCTCTTTGAGCTTTCTGGGAGTGAATCAATGAGATACCTCATGGAGGAAATGGGACCGTTACCTTGGCTGGCAGACCACTGAGCCAACACAGGCATGCCCTCACTCCAAATATACCTGAAACCAGTGCCAAACACATCCCAACGTGTTCAGAAAACACTGCTCAAATAAATCAACTCTATTCTCCGTTTCTACTTCAATCAAATGATTAAATTAGGCACTGGAACGAATGAGACTTACATTCATGAAATCTGAAATCTGTCTTAAGTCTAGAAGAGGGACCTTAAAAGAGGGGAAAGGAATAACAACCATGCTAAACAAGTAGCATCTGAGGGACAGAACCTTCTAGATTGTTGTTCTGACTGCTCTGCGAAGAGGCTGCCAGTCGGGTGCGTCAGACAGAAGCAGTTTTTAAACATGTCAGCTTAATGAAATCAAATGTACTTGTGTCTCATCTATCTCTTGTTCCCTTTTTGTTGGCTTTTCCTCCTCCTTTGCTTCAACCATTTGTTCCTACGGTTGCTTAGCAAATGTGTGTTGAGGCACTGAACGCTGAACAGGAGGGATACACTGGTGAACAAACACCATGGTTGATCTCCTGATGTAGCTCAGAGTCTAGGGGGGCATAGACGCACACAAACAGACAGTGACGACACAGAGCGTCAGTCTGAAGATAGTAAATAGCATTCCTGATGTTACGGTAAAATACCTCTGGGCTACCCAATCTAGAATTGGGATGTCGGGTAAAGAAAGCTTCCTGGAGGAAGTAAAGACCATGCAGAATCTGGAGGAGAGAGAGCCAGACAGAGGACTAAGCAAGGACAGAAGGGATTAAGAATTTCTTTTTTTGAAAGTCAAAGTAAATTGAGCAAAAGAATTAAACTAAAAAATCTTAACGAATGAAAACTAAGATTTAACAGAATTATGATGAGAACATGCCTAAACTTTGGGACCCTTATGAAATCTTCCATCTTCCTTGCATTTTGGTTATCAGGATCATGGAGACAATTTAGTAGGTATAAGACCACACCTTTCAGAACAAAGTTGTACTAGCTTCCACTTCAGCATCCACAAGTGGCCAGAAAGTATAATGGGCTGCCTGTTCTTTGCTTCATATCTGCATGGCAATGACACATAGAACAATTAATCTGAGCAAGTATGTAAAACAGTTAATCCAAGCAAGGACGCTGATGTAGCCAGTGCCATCAGCCCTACCTGATGTAACAAATGCCTTTTAGAAACTATAAAATTAACTAGGAAAAGTAACTTACTCCAAAGAAATATCATCCCTTTTTAAAATGGCCTTTATAATTTCTCTGCCCGTCTCCCTGTATGCAGCCTTTACTTCCAGGGCAGTACCATTTGGCTGTACACCGTACATCCAAGAGGGCACAATTCAAGTCACAGACATTGCAGATTTCTATATTGATTATGACAATTTTCTGGCAGAGGCACTGGAGTGTCTTGAGGAAGCACAGCCCTTTCTTATTCCTATAAAGGTAACAAATGGACCAGCAGTAGTCCTATGTTTTTCTCTCGAACTCTGAAACTATACAAGGAAAACTGGTTCTAGTTAGGAAGGAAGTGATGGTTCTGAAGGGTATGGATAGAAAGAGAAGAACAAGGGAGCTGCTCTGGTTTCTCATTGTGTCCCACTCCAGTGTACCCTAAATGTTAAAGATCACTAAGAGCTGCAACTAGCCGCTAGTCCAACAACATTGATCTTCTGCATGAACCTGCTCTCACTCACGCCCAGGGTTCTGACTGCTGTTCTCAGGTTAGATGGAGAAGGGCTTAGCAATCATCGTCCATTTGACCCTGCTCTGATGCCAGGTTTCAGAATGCTATATAGTGCTGCTTTCAAAATTCCACCTGTGCTCCAAGCTTCCTGCTTCCTAAACTCTAATGCTGACCACTGTTCCTGGCAGGGACCTACCTCCAATCAATAGAGACCTATAAGCACTCAAATGGGTCAACAGCAAAGGTATCCATATGGTTTTTAAAAATTCTATTCATTGTCTGAATTAAACTGGAATGACTTCAATACATTATTTTAAGCTACTGTTTTAGTTACTAAGGGTAATAAAAAGCATACACATACACACACCACTGTTTGAAGATATTTAAATTAACTGTGATTATAATCTGTAACTGAGACTATCAAGCTTTCTTAATTAAGCATCTAAGGTTAATTTGTAACAAATGAATAATTTTCAAAATAAAAGTATAATATATAAAAGTTAATAAAACTGGCTCCAAGTTAATTAAATTTATTTTCCTTCAGATATATCCTGCCCTCTTTCAAATGTAACATGAATAGCTTTGTGAAAGCAAGGAATAAAACCATGAAACATACAAACCAGCAACTACTAACACAAATAATCAAGAGGGCTATTCCGATATATAAATAAAAATCTACACGGTACGACTTATTCTACACTTCGCAAGACTGTATTCGAGTTGCGATCACAAAAACGATGCTCAACGTTGACATGGCTCTGACAGCATGCCCGGCACTATCCATATGCTGCTCATGTATTAGTAACTCATCTGATCTTTGCAATGTCCCTATGAGATCGTACTACTGTGACCCCCATTCGTCTCAGTCTCTCCCATCCTTCAAGGAGGAATATCATTTCCTCACAAGTCCTTCCCTAATTACTCCTACCAATTCAAATTATTTTCTACGTCCCCCTTTCTATTATTTCTATAACAGAAATAAGTATTTCTATTATAGGACTTATCATAGTTCACCCCGAAGTTCTAAAGTTCTTTATGCATGTTTCTCTTTCTTGCCATTATATCACAAGTTTCTAGACTCTGTCTTATTCATTTTCATAACCCTACAGTGCCTAGCAGAGATTCTTGCACAAAAAGCATGCCCAGCAAATGTTTGTTGAACTAACACTAGCATTAATATGGGAAAAAAGAAGAAAGGAATTTAGCAGCAGCTTTAAAAACAAAGAAAGAATCATGAATAAAAAACAGCAAGCCATTATTCTCTGTGTCTGCAGATGAGAGGACAAAAGAGATCCCAGAGATTACAGGATAAAACATTTAAATATTAGGTAAACATTAAACCATAATTATACTGAAAGAAAATACAGGTGAATGTTTACATAGTCTTAAGAAGTGAAAGGCCTAGACATGACACCGAACAAAAAAATCAAGTAAGAGAGAAATTAAATAAATGGTCGAGAGAGTCAGCTCTGAGTCAGGCTACATGGTTTCAGTTCCCAAGTTTCTCTTTCTGGAGTCACTTTCTTCATCTGCAAAATGGGGATGACAACAATACCTACTCACACAGTCGTAGCGTGGAATAAGGGAAATAATGACTAGAAAGTTCTAGACACAATATCCAACATGGTGTCGTCCATCAGTGTCTGAAAACCAATCATTGAAAGAAAAGATAGACATTTGACTCTAAAAGACTAACATCTATGCTCTAAAAAAATACCAATAAATAAATAAATATCAAATCACAAATAGGAGAAAAAAAGATTGATATCCTACATGAAAAGCTTTTAAAAATTAAAAGGAAGATGAAAATCCCAATAGAAAAAAAAATAAGAAAGCAGAATTTAGCATTTCACGGCATATTAATATATACAAATGAAATAACCAAATATGAAAAAGTTGACCTTATGAAATTATTAGGTGTTAGTTAATTTTTTGCTTATTAAATCAGCAATATTAATGATGCTATGAAGCAATGAGCATGCTTTTATAGCTCTGAGGAGGACTTAAATTGGCCTATTTCTGAGGGCATTTTGTCAATAAACATCAAAAGCCTTAAAATGTGTATACCCTTTGACCTAGGAAATCTAGGAATTTACACCAAGGAAATAACCATTTATATTCACAAAGATATAAACTGTAGCTTTATTTATAAGAGTGAAAAACTGGACATAACCTATTATATACCTAACTATTCCAACAATAAGAATAGTTAGTAAATCATAACACCTTTACAAAACTTTGCTGTGATCTCATGGGAGATATTCAATGCCATGAACAAAAAAGCAAACGATAGAACAGCATTATTATATGGTCCCATTTTCAATAAAACAACAATAACAAAATGTGTGTAGATTTGGGTATATGTATATACATACATATAAAAAATATCTAAAAGGAAACATACCAAAATGCTAACATTGATTACCTCTAGATAATGAAATTATAGGTGACTTTGGAAATATACAACACTTGCTAAACTTTTTATAATAAATATTTTTGTAATTAAGAAAATTATAAAAATTATCTTTTCCAAAAGGAAAAATTAAACATTAAGAGATAGTCTTCCCCATCATTCAGATATCCCTGAAACTAGAATATATCTTCAACGGTGGCTGCACTGTGCTCCTTAGAAAAGTCATACGTTAATGAGCTTCAGCCCACAGGTTCTATGGGTATGTAAGCAGTTCAAGTAGGTCAACGGAAAAGTTCAACGAAATACCAAAAACAACTCAAGGGAACATCATATGCTTAATGGTTAAATAGCATTAGAAAAAAAAGAAAACTAAGCAGTACTGGATAAAGCTAAAACCTTAATCTCATGCTTACTCAGCAGCAAAAAGAAAAAACAAAAACAAACATTAATTATGGAAGATTTAGTGATCTGTATGGTTATACTTTTAGAAACACTTCCAGTGTGTGTTTATCTATGCTGTAACTCATTGCTTTCTGCAAATTTAAAGGAAGCTTTTGGCTGACAGTTCAAATGCTTGGTCACAGCTACGAGAAAAAAATCAGTTCAACCACTCTGGAAATAGGCAAGAGGAAAAAGTCCTCATGCTTCAAAAGTGGTGTGCGTGTGTATGTTTAGCGGCTTTCTAACTTCATAATAAATCTAGGAAGGGCCCAACTTCAGCTCCATCCTCCCCACCTGGCGAGGAGGGAGCAGGCACGTCACTGAGTTGTTAGATTGTATGTTCATTCATTCTTACAACCGTTACTGAACAAAGAGCCCACAAGTAAAGAGTAGGGAGAGGCGCGGTATTGCAGTATTGAGAGCGGTCTACTACCTTGTGCCTTTTTAAAACCAGTGAGAGAAGAGATCTAGTTGAAGACTCTTAATTTCATCTGGCAAAATAAATCTTGAATACAAATGCTAAAAAAACAAAATGGGACTAAGTAAATAACTGCTTACATTGTCTATCCATTGTCTATCCCGCTTGCTTCTTCCTGCCCAGCATCACTGCCCCTTCTCTGCATGGCAGCACCAAGTTTTCCTTTGGGGGGCTACCTCTCACATTTTGGCTCACAGGGTGGGGCTCACCTCACTTCCTAACTTCAGGGATTGACAGGTAACCCAGGAATGTAGACAGAATGAATATTCATCAAGCACATGGCCAAAGCAGGTCCACTGGGGACAAGGATCATCGGCCTTAAAACTTTTCTTCACGCTTCCGGAAAAGAAGCACATTCTTTCTACCTGAGTTTCATGCTGAGAGAATATGACCCTATTGCTTCTGGGGACATCTTTGCCATCACTTGGAAAGAGCCTATGCAAAAATGAAACCAATAAAGAAGGGAGTGGAACTAACAAACAAAGAAAAACAGACTACTGATAAACTATTTTTAAAAGCTGGATCTGACCATGTCTGAAGCCATTCATCGCCAGTTGATTTATTAATAGTTTTCTGTCACATGAAACCAAAGAGGCAGTAAATATGAGGAAAAGCGAGGTTAGATGGTTGTCTCCTCCCTCCTCAATTGATCTACCTGTCCCTGTCAGCTTGGGCTGCTATAACAAAAAATCCATAGACTGATGAGCTTAAACAATAGACATTTACTTCTCACAGTTCTAGAAGCTGGGAAGTCTGAGAACAGGTGCCAGTATGGTCGGGTTCGGTGAGGCCCTTTTCTAGCTTACAGACTTCACTGCCTTCTTGCTGCATCCTCACATGGCAGAGACAAAGGGAGAGAAAGAGAAAGAGAGCATGAGCATGCACGCTGTCTGGTCTCTTCTTATAAAGGTACTAATTCCATCAAGAGGACCCCACCCTCACAGTCTCATCTGAAATTAATTATCTCTCAAAGGCCCCACTACCAAACACCATCACTTTGGGGGTAGGGATTCAACATATGAATTTGGGAGGGACACAAACATTCAGTCCATCACACTACCTAAATTGCTTTCAGACACACAAGAAAACAGATTGGAGGAGGTTATTCTGTATAACCTTTATGCTTTGCTAGAATGTTGGCCTTATCTTTAAGTGCATATCACTGCTCACCCAAAGCCTAGTCCAGTGCCTGGAACATGACATCACTCAATAAATATTTGCTGAAAAATGAATATGTGAATTAACTAATCCTTTGGCACTGATTTTCAATACAAAACCAAACAATATCATGAATGCCATGATAAAGATATCAGCAACAGGACATGAAAGCACTCAGAGAGGTCTAATTCTGTACTAGAACCTAGAGAGTCTGGATTCACATTCCGTACTCAGTTGATCTGAATACCGCCTGATACAGTCGCCAACATATCTCCTTGTCTTCTCTTTAGCTCTACTTCAACAGGCACAAAATACTTTAATGGTCAAAAATAATCCCCAATCACTGGCCTCTTTTATTAATATTTAACCAACTGGAGAAACAGCTCTGAAATCTCAGCGGAGGCAGATGTCTGTGTGTGCTGCGTGTGTGTCCTTATGGCCGGCAAGGCCCTGTGGGATCTGCCTGACCTCGTCTGCTCCCCTTGCCTGCTCTGCTCCAGCCACACGGGCCTCCTTGCTCTCTGAAAACACTGGGCACTTCTCACCTCAGGACCTTTGCTTTTGCTCTGACCTCTAACCCTCATCTTTCTTCAGGTCTTCACCCAAATGTCACCTCCATGCAGCCTTCCTGACCATCCCATTTATAACCGGAAGCTTCTCCACCACTAGAACTTCCTATTTCATGGCATTTATCACCTTCTAATACATGATGCACTTATTTATTTTCTTTATCATCTGTCTCCCTACACTAAAAGATAAGCTCCATGAAAGCAGAGATTTCAGTCTGTTTTCTGTTGAACCACCAATGCCAAAGTAATACTATAACAGATGCTGAATAAATGAATAAGGGGATATGAAGCAAGAAAACTACAGCTAAATCATTAAGTGCTTTGATCCAAATTAAATATTAACATTTTCTAGTCTGATAAACTACAGAATGTTATATCTGTGAACCCCTTCAGAAGTTAGAACCAGAGAATTGCTGGAAATATATTCAAAACTGAGTTGCTATAAAATGTTGCCCTACATTACAAAAATTAAGACATATAAAATTATTTAAGAACTGAAATATGTCATTACAGGAAAACTATATTGATAACCAGAAAGCAAAAGGTTTGTGTTGACTTTGCTTCAGATCTAGAGCAATATTAAATATAAAATTTGAGCAATATTTGTTAGCAGAAAAATCAAGTTTGAAAATATTCATAATTTTTTTTCCTAGAGATGTCAAACATTACTGTGGTTAGATGGCCTCTTACAAAAATGAAATAAGGCACCATCATAGAAAATCATAGGAACACACTGTGACTTCGAAAAGGTTTTTCTATTGGAAAATCAAAAAAATACCAATTAGAAAGGGGTTTCCTGGATGAAACAAAGTAGCAGGTCCACTGCCTGTAATGGTCCCTGTCAGCAGGGCCCTCCTTTCATGGCACCCTTTCCTGGAGAGACCACCCAAGATGGACAGAAAGATGAGCACAGCCCTGGCTGCCCCCAAGTGCCTAAAAAGAGAAACAGTAGTATTTACGTCCCGGGTCCCAAGGACAGGCCCTAGATGCCAAATATTTTGTTTATCACAAGTATTTTGAAAATTAGAAAATTTCCATTAAAAATTGGAACTTCCGGCCGGGCTCAGTGGCTCACACCTGTAATCCCAGCACTTTGGGAGGCCAAGGTGAGAAGATCAGTTGAGGCTAGGAGTTGAAGACCAACATGGCGACAGAGTGAGACACCATCTTTAAAAAAAGAAAAAAACAAAACCTCGAGCTTCTAATTTCTCTTAAAAACATGCAACTTCAAGCAACACTGAGGCTGAACTGCTGATAAAAAGAAGAGCTAAAGAATAGTTGCCCCTTGAGACTGAGCCCCTGTTTTCAGGCTCACCGCCGTCCCCATGACCCCTATTGACTCATACCTTGTTTCTCGGCCTGCTTGGCCGGAAGGAGTTTGAAAGCCCTGCTCTGCATACTCCAAGATTGCTCATGAGCATGTTTCCTATTGAGGGTGAGCATAAACCCTGAACTCCCTGCATTCTCCTGTTTGTCTCATTAAGCGCTTGGCCTCCTCTGCACTCGATTGAAATCCTGCTGCAGAGTAACATGAAGTCAAGGTCAGAACTGAACTGTCATTCTTCGCCCACTCACTGTGTGACTGCGTGCAAGTCACTCATCCTCTCTCCTCTTATCTGTGACATGGGCCTGGTGAGTCCTCCTCTGCCTTCCTCACGGCTGTCATGATTAAGTGGGATAATGGATGTAAAAGTTCATAGAAGAGTCACCATATAGTAAATGCTAATCTTTGGGTAAGACAGCACATTTTAAAAACATTATAAAACAACAGCATCTTATACAAATCTTTCAGGGTGGAGCATTGAGAGAAAGTTTGATTATCTATTCATGGTTAATGGCACAAAATAAATTATTAAGCCTAAGATTACTCAGGAAATGTAAAAATATATATATTAAAAACAATCTCTTTATTTTAAAAAATATGTCAGCATAAATAACATCTAACTTGTCAGATTGCTAAATTGGGAAATGACTAAATTTCCTGAGAACTAAACATACGTTTAAGGTCAAATGAATTTAGCCAAATAAAGTTTTCAGGAACAGTATATATGACCAGAAAAGTCTATCTAATAATGACAATGTAAAAAATGAGTACAAATAGTCTGCAAAGGAAACTAAGACAAATGCTGATATTAAAATACATGTAATGAGCTGGAATTACCACCGCCTCCACAGAGAACGTAACGGGATTTCTTAAGTGGTTACCCAGCTTTAAGATTCCAGACAGTCAAGGTTGCTGTGATTATCTGTTACAAAGAAACAGACATGCAGAGTACAAGTATATTCTGGAAATAGTAACACAAAGACAAAAATAATCTAAAAAGTCCTTGAGGCATCCTGTCACTACATCCATCACTTAAATCTACGGGCCTCAGTAATTTGGGACTGAAAATTAATCAAAATGGTCCACAGGTCATTGGTCACGTATATTCTGTCATCAAAAAACCTGGCCTAATTAAGCAAACAGATTATGAAAAATGTCTTCTCTGGAAACCTTCACCTTACCAAAAAAAGGGAACTTTGGAGACTAAACAAAACCAAAAGCAATTACTTATATGCCGAATTCTACGTAATTTTTCAGACCTCTGCTTAAAGGGGGCAAAAGAGTAAAATGGGGTACACCAAGGGGTTATTTTTTCTTGTCTTTTTTAAAATGTAGAGCTTGAGTATTCTTTTGTTTCTACAATTGGCTTTTAAAACTTTTATTCTTATCAAAGTAAAACACGAACATGGCTCAAGATTTGATTCAAACAGTACAGAATGCTTTATGAAGAAAAGCAACAGCCTCCTCGCTCACCCCTTCCCAAGCCCAAAAGAAATCACTTTTCCCAGAGGAAATCACTTTGGGTTGATTTTTTGTTTCTTTTTTTATTTGTGCAAATTGAAGGAATACAAGTGCAATTTTGTTACATGGCTATATTGTGTAGCGGTGAAGTCTGGGCTTTTATTGTCTCCATAACACGAATAATATACATTGTACCCATTAAGTAGTGTCTTATTTCCCACCCCCTCCCAGCCTCCCACCCTTCCAGTCTCCAGTGGCTACCATTCCACACTCTTTGCCCGCGTGTGCACATTATTTAGCTCCCACTTGTAAGTGAGAACGTGGGGTATTTGACGTTGTGTCTGAGTTGTTTCACTTAAGATAATGTCCTCCATTTCCATCTCTGTTGGAAGACAGAGACATGATTTCATTCTTTTTTAGGGCTGAATAGTATTTCACTGTGCATATGTACCACATTTCCTTTATCCAATCATCCACTGATGGATGCTCAGGTTGATTCCGTATCTTTGCTATGTGAATTTTTGTTTCTCTGTCAATCAGCATCAAGTCACCAAATAATGTGTTATAATTACATGACTTCTTTTATAAATAACTTTTTGACATTTTCTATGGACTTCCTATTATGACAGATTAGAATTTAGCTTATATGAATCCCTACCCCACACATAAACCATACATGTACAGACAACACACATTTATATAACAACTTTGGTTTCTCTATTGATTACCTTCTTATATTAAATACTATAGTTACACTTTCGTTTTCTTCTTCCATCAACTATAGACCATACTTTTTATCTCACAGGTGAACACTAACAACAGCAGCATTTTTTCCTTTGCTTCCTCTTGTCAACTACTACTACCACTAGATTAGCTTATACCTTTGAGATTTTCTTTCTTTTGGTCAATGTTTATTCCACTTATATAAAGTAATGAAGAAATTCACTACAATGTATCACAATCTCTTTAGAACCTATAATTATATAAGTTACTGAAATGATACATTTGCACCTCACTTTTGAAGACTGCTATTCATTATGAAAATCCATTCTAATAAAATACATATTCTTTTCTTTATATTACAGATGAACGTAAGTCAAATTTCTCAAAAAACTAATTTTTATTCCACCAAGGAAGTAGTAGTTGTAAATGATTAAGAACTGCTGGCTAGGCAAGGTAGCTCATGCCTATAATCCTAGCACTTGGGGAGGCTAAGGCTGGAGGATCATTTGAGGCCAGGGGTTCGAGATCAACCTTGCACAAGTGAGACCCCAACTCTACAAAAAAAAAAAAAAATAGAAAAATTAGCTGGGTGTGGTGGCACGCTCCTGCAGTCCCAGCTACTCAGGAGGCTGAGGCAGGAGGATTGCTTGAGCCAGGAATTTGAGGTTGCAGTGAGCTATGATGATGCCACTGCACTCCAGCTCAGGCAACAGAGTGAGACACTGTCTCAAAACAAAACAAAACAAAAAAACTCTGCACTCTGCTATCTTCAACTTTAAGTCAATTAGGTCAATTTATCTTTGAAACTAGAGGCCTTCCACAGCAGAATTCTATCATTAGAAAATAATACAGATTTAGCATAACTTAATTGTTTGGAGGGACAGATCACAGATTAGCTGCAGATTAACAAGAACCATCCTTCTCCTTGATCCTTCTGCACAAAGTACCAGCCTGCTTTACCAAAGAATTCTTTTCATCACTGCCTGATGACCTCTGGCACAAGCCACTCTGTATCCCTTCTGCCTCCAACCCAGGACACAACACAAAAGAGTTTATTCTCTTGTTTTGGGCCACACATATGAGCATCACGGCTGTAGGTGCAGAGACAGCTGCTGATAAAAAGTCAATGGACCTAAATTGGACAGGGCTGGACATCAGCAGGATTATTCGTTACAGATGTGATGTGGAAACCCCGATGGAGGTAAAAACAGAACTCAGTATCCATCATGCAGTGGTTAGGCAGGCAAGCATGGGTTCTAAGGTCAGAATGGCTGGTACAATGACCAGTTCCGCCACTGCCAGTGCTGTGACCTGAGTATGTCACCCAAGCCTCTGGACCCCAGCTTCATCATTTAAAAATCTGAGTCGTTGCAAGGATGAAAAATAATGATGTATGTAAAGCACTTAGCATGGGGCATGCATACAATAAGAACTTATAAATCAGACCCACCAAAATTATTAGTGGTAGTATTATGTTATTGGTCAAACTTCACCAATTTTTTTAATGTTATACCTAATCACACCTTTCATCTCTGCACACCTGGTGAAGTCAAATGAATTATATTCTTTTTCAGAAATCTACCTTTACCTCTAATTGCAGTCAAGACAAACAGGTCTGGGAGGCAAACAGCCCAAGCTGACCCTCTGGTCAGAGCTCCCTGCGATTTTAACCCTCATGCTCTGCAGGTCCTGGTTTCGTGTTGCATCCTTCAAATGCTTTCGCCATGTCCCTTTTTATCATCAGCCCCGATTTTTAGGATGCATTTTAAATAAGCTTACATTTGGAACCAGCTAAGAATGCTAAAAGCAGTTATGCTATCTTCCAGACAAATTGAAGAAATCCTAAGAAAAACTAACTCAGTACTACCTGGATTGTGACTAAAATCATCAAAGAGTAGCTACTGTTAACAAGCATAAAGAAAAAAAGATAATTTGGTCTTAATGCCCTGTTGAGGCATATTTGGGGCAAAGGAAAGTATATTTCTATGGAGATTTTCAAGATATTAAAAATGAGATAAAACCAAATGAGAGGAAAACAGAAATTTAGCTCATGGACTGAAAATCGCCATATGTGAAGTATCAAATAAATAGCTACTCTAATCTCAAATGGTAATCTTTCCTTTCAGCCTTTCTCATGTTATCGGACCAAACATTTCAAGGCTCATCTGTGTTCTATTACAATCCTAAAGACAACATATCTAGGATAGTGTTTATACATAAAAATCATTTTAAATCAGGAGGTGATATAAACTGATGTCCAGAATCCATTACCTCAGGACTTTATATAATTATATTGTCTTTTTTAAAATCCTGAAATGATAATTTCCTCCTTTGGCACAGAGTGTTTTGGCTCCACTTTCAATGCCAACACAGTCTCATCGTGAAAATAAATTAAAAGTAGGTGGTCTGGTTAGTCTTCACAATGCTACATTTTAATCAGGCAAAGCAGTGAAAAAGATGATTGTCGAAAATGCTGGCGTATCTTCAAACAACAGCGCGCACTGTCCATTTTACTCACAATGAAAAAGCTCTTCGAGAGATTTCGATAAAGGTTTCCCTCCTACTTGCAGTCCACATTTGTAATGTTTATATAAGTGGGGGATATAAATCTTTCTCCAATGAACCCCATGGTTTTTAAAGCAGACTTCTTGTTATAAACTGCCTGTTTCCGTTTTTGCCTGCCTAAGCAAGCCAGGCAAAAGCCATTCGCCAGAGACTGGAACTAATTTAATGTGCTCCAGGTTTAAGCCCCTAGCCTCTGTGCCTTTACGGGGAGATTTTACACACTGGATTACTGCTGACTTTAACAATGATTCATATGATAAGTGGCTTTTGATTTGTTTTTTAATGTCAGAAAATATGCATTTGCAAAAGAAATGTCATCAAAATCATTTTGTTAAAGCAATACCCATAAAAATAGGGAGGAGGAAGAATTTAACTTTTCACAAAAAAAAAAAAAAACCCAGCCTAAATCATGCCGAAGCCTTCTTCACATAAATTTATAGTTTTACTCGACGCAAAAGAAGACAAAGCTGTTTACAGACAGTTAGATTTAAGAGTGGATGAACTTCAAGATATGATTGGTTGGCTTGATATACTTTACAAGATTCGTTCCTGTTATTAAAAATACCAAAGCCACACTGAAGATAGACAAAAGCATCATTCTTTACCCACCCTCAAAGACGCCCTCCGCGCTTTTTTCAATGATGTAAAATTCCTTGAAACCAACACTAATTAAAACAAAAACACATTCATAAAACCCGGAGTAAGATCCATGACCATAAAGCATGTAGAGGGAAGAAAGTTTCCTTTGCTTAACTCAAAAGAACACAGCAGTGATGACATTAATTCAAAAGAAAATAAACTGAGAAACAAAAGTATGTGTCACACTATTTTCCTAGATTTCTGCATTTAAGTGGCCTGAACTGTTCATCAGAACATGCTTTTAAAATGCCAGATGTAAGGAGACAGCCTCGTCCCAGTCATCTGTTAGTTTCCTCTGCTCTTCTCCCTGACGCTCCTCTGGAAAGGCCGAGCACAGTCTCACAGTAGGGGGCAGTATTGTCACATCGTGCTCACGCTTGAAAGCCCGCAAGACCAGACCAGAGGAGGAAAAGGGGCCATTATTCTTCATTAAGATTTAACCATGTTGGCATAATTACCCTAATTCATTACAAAATTTCAAATTTTTTCCCTGAAGCCCAACCTGCTTTTTTTTTAATCACCTACCTACCATGTGAAGGTGTCTTTTTTTTTAATTTTTAATTTTATTTCATTTTTTTCTATTTCAGAGTATTACGGGAATACAAACACTGTGGTTACATAAATTGTCTTTGCACCACCCAACAAGCATGTCCATCCCCCAGACATCATTCAAGATATCCTAAATGATACAAATGGCAAATGTTTTTTATTTTAAAAATCGATCCAAATATCTGAAGACATGCTGATTGCTGCTTACTAGTAGAAGGAGAACTATTCATTGAATGTCATACTTCAAAAGCATGAAGATTTTTCTAATTGCAAATATCCAGATGTTCTTTATTGTAAATATAATATCACATTAGGAGATGGGGAAAAAGAATGAATATTTATATCATCTTGGTCTAAAATGAAATGCAGAGCTGGTTTATAAACACAAGTCAATGTGACCCATGCTAATTAGATGTTAATTTTAAAAACATGGGGTAAAAAAATATTTACAACTACAAGAATGTCTTCTTATTTTCCAGAAATAAACTTTTTCTTTCCATCTGCCTAAGATGGGTCTTGGTTGGCTTGCTAGGAAGTACAGAAACTGAAACTGATTGTATTGAATGCTGGGCTTCCAATGACTTACAAAGTTTTGAGAGTTTGTAGAGGAAAAAAAGCAAAGCCTTTGCCAGGTTCCAAGAATAAAACACATAGCTACATAATGGTAATGTTGTTTTTTTTTTTTTTTACCATACATAATGGTAATCCATATAGATTTCTCTTAATTCTGTAAATATGAGTATTGAAACATTTATTTAATACTTGAAAGCCTTAAGGTCATTAAACAAGATAGTAATTACTGTATTTGACTTTAAAAGAATCAAACCTCATACAGTCTTGGGCAAGCATTTTTGTTTAACTTTGCCTTTAATTTCGACTCAAGGCTTGTTTGCTTGCTTGCTTGAAGAGAGTGGGTATTATAAAATTCAAACAAGAATTTTTATTTCCAATCTAATAATTCTACTGAAAAATTTAATATGAAAACTATTGCTTTATAGACATATAAGCTAATATTTCTAAATGTACAAAAAAGGATCCTAAGAATACCAAAACATCATTGAAATATCATAAAAGAAGCCAGCAAGAATTTATGCAGTGTTTAAATGCTATAAATTTAAATTTGAGTACTTCAAGTTTGCTATGGTTTCTTATACTTTTGTTATTATATATTATACTCTCTGTATTCGCCAATTTTTTGTTTTGCAGTCGGGGTTTTTTAGGTTTATGTGGTGTGTGTGTGTGTGTACACAGCGCTTGCTTAAAGATCCTACAAGATCCTCCTACGTAAGCTTTACGTGGTCTGCCCCTCTGCGTTGTCACCAAGGTTTTCTCAATTGTTATGATGGGTTCCTTTTTCAAGACTTAACAGAAAAACTAGGTCTATAATTATCACCACATTTCCCTCAAATTGAGCTAAACAATGTACATTGGAGTTACCAGATGGGCCATAATTCTTCACAATTACTGTACAAAAGAGCTTGTGACGGTTACAACAAAGCAATCGGCTAATGGAAGAGCCCCAGGTATGCATTTTCCTGAAACATCTGTTTGAAACTCTGGGTCATTTGAAGCATATGTAAAATGGTCCCATCTTCTAATTACTTTCTCACCAACCAAAATATCACTGCTAAAGTCGTTTTAAGTTGTTCAAGGGATCAAGGTTCTTCTGCAGCAAAGCTGATGTAACCACTCGGTCCCTCCAACGGTGAGCATTTATTTCATCTCCAGACGATGGCATTTGTGATGGAAAAGGGAGTGGCATTTTCTTCCAGTAGTAATGTACTTTCCTTATTATTTAAGTCATTTCTCTGTCGCATGAAGTCAAAAAGCATCCTGACATACTACATAAATGCTTATTTACTTCCTTGACTCCCTTCCCTCTTGATAAATCTGCTGAATGAGTGAAAGATGACCACAAACAATAAAGTATGAGCTTTGGGTTATGTGGTCCTTGTCCCTGGTTCCTGGCAAAGAGTTCCCAAAACCCTCAGAACTGCCCGCGTGATGAGTATCTTTTGTTATTCATAACTAGCCCCTTTGATCACATCTGAATTTATGCTAATGAAGTAATTTAGGGGAGGGGCCCTAGATAGCCTCAGCGCGGGGCTGGTCACCAGTAAGACCCCGTGATTAGAGGCTGGAACTTTCAGCCCCATGCACAGGCCTATGAGAGAGGGCAGGACTGGAGCCTGAGCTCTACACAAACTCTTGAACAAGATTTGCTGAGCTGGTGAACACACGTGTGCGTCGGGAGGCTGGCATGGCCACCAGAGAGGGCCTGGACGCTCCCTGCCCCCATGCCTCGCCCTGCTCATCTCCTCTGCTTGGCTGTTCCTGAGTTACATTCTTTACAATAAACCAGTGGACATGGAACCTGAGGAAGAGACGGGGGCACCCCCAATTTAAAGCCTGACAGTCAGAGGTAGGGGAGGCCTAAGACCAGCAACTGGCGTCTGAAGTAGGGGCAGTCTTGTGGGACTGAATCCCCTTAACTTGTGAGGTCTGACCCTAATGCCACGTGGATAGTGTCAGACATGGATTTAATTATTGGCTACCCAGTTGGTGTTCAGAGAATTGGAGAACTGGTTGATGTGAGAAAACATCTCCCTAGGATGTATTTCCAGAGTGTGGTGGGTTGAAGCCAGGCTGCCTCCTATATGACCAAGGACAGAACATCTGAGTATATTAGTCAGCTCAGTCAGCTCATAATAAAAATACCAGCAGATACTCAAACATCACTAACTTAGTGACATAGACTGGGTGGCTTAAACAACAGTAATTTATTTTTTTACAGTTCTAGAGGCCGGAAGTGTGAGGTCAGGATGTCAGTGTGACCAGGCTCTGGTGAGAGGGCCCTTGCTGGATGTCTTCTTATTATGTCCTTGCACAGCAGAGAGAGGGCGGGAGGGCGGGTCAGAAGGAGAGAGAGAAGAGAAAGAGAAAGAATGCAAGCTCTCTGGTGTCTCTTCTTTTAAGGGCACTAATCCCACCAGAAGGGTCTCACCCTCATGAATTCATCTAAACCTAATTATATCTCAAAGGCCCCATCTCTAAATACTATCACACTGGGAGTCAGGACTTCAACATATGAATTTTGGTGAGACACAATTCAGTCCACAGCACTGAGATCATTGGTCAAAATCAGAAATACAGCTTGTAGCCATATAATAATACTTGTTCCTAGGGGTGAGTGATTATTCTGCACCTGATCCTTTAAACCAGGATATAAGAAACTGAGTCAATCCTGAAGTCACTGTAATAGAAGCTCATCTTAATCCCTACCAAGCAACTGTTCCGGACACTTTCTCACCCTTCCACCTCCAAATTTACCCTTAACAAAAACTCACTGTAGAGTGCAAGAAGTGCAAGGAATGTCAGTCTCTGAAAACTGTGAACTACTAAAGTGGATTGTAAATGAAAAAAATTACTGTGGCATCCTGATATCATCAGACTCGAAAGGGAAAATGTAAGCACTGTCTCTATGACTAATAATAGAGTTTTTCCTCTACTTAAGGAGAAAGCAATAATCTGTTCTGGAAAGAAGACTGGGGCTTCCTGTTTGAAGTCATGAGACAGGATAAGCACTTGCTCATAACTGAAAGAAGTTTTCCTCTATGAGGTAGAGGCTCTGGTTTGGGAAAAATGTGTTCAAATCAACCTATTTATTTATTGCTGAGGGATAAATGTAGGTTAAAGTGCATTCTGTCTTAATGAATGTCATCTACATTATGACCTATGTAGCTCCTAATATGTAGCTCATAACACACATACATGTGCACTCAATGAATTCACTTCCGTCATTCATCTCTGAGCACACTTAATTTTTCACTAACTCATCAGAAACATATAAATCCATTCTCAAAATTAAAATTTCAAAATTTAGTGATGTTTGAGTATTTACTGGGAAATAAAGCTGATATTATCATTTATAAATACTAGGAACATGGATTTTAAAAAGAGAAAGTATGGTAAGATATTCCTTTTCGTTTGTATTTGACTCGCGGGAGATCATGAGGCATAACTGAAGATCTGTAAATAGGATTTTCAATTTTAGAAAGATCAAAGGAATTTGGGGTTAAGATGGCAAATTGAATACATATATAAAGATGTACTCCCTCACAAAACCTTACTAAAATTACCCAAAAAGAAAACAGAAAAGTTTTCGCTTTCTTATGTTTTAATAAATAAACCCCCTAAATAACAACAACAAAACCCACCCCAAACTTGAATAGGAAATAACAGCAACAAAATTTTAGAAGTTTGAAAGTCAATAGATAAGTGTTAAATGACTTACCAAAAACCCAACCAAAAAAGCCAAACCCCAACTGACGGAAAAGCTGAGAAACAAACCCATTTACACTACAGAACTGTTAAAAGGCTCAGGAAATGGCAACAATAGGTCATTTTAAAATCAAGAGGGAATTGGGGTACATTAATAATATGTGGGTTAAAGTTCTTTGAAAAGTAGTTGGACCCTTATGTCCCTCCAACATTCCATATCACTCAGCAACTGCCTCTCCCTTTCCTTGGCAGCAGAGAGGAGATTCTTCCCTGGAGAGAGTGAAACAGAGTTTTGGTCTAGAAATTAACTGGCAAAATCTTGGGAATTATTAACTGAGTATACGCCAAAAGCTGGATGCTGATACTACTGACTCTTTCTTCTACCTGGCTCCCGGAAGATGCATCCAGACCTTTTCCATTCCATCAGGAAACTGGAAGGGCACTCGTTGGGGGAATATGTCTATCTCAAGAAGAAAGACCTAACAGTGATTCTGACGGTTCACCAACAAACAACTCACTTACTGTGTTTGATCACTTCATCTTTATCCAACCATTGTGCTGAATGCTTGTGATTGTCAAAAATAATCCATTTTTCATCACACGTAACAATATGGTGTAGAAATGTTTGCCCTTATGTCATGACAACAAAGAAAGGCAAGCTCCGAGACGATTCCTCTTCTGACGCTCGTTTAATTCATGGGAATCCATCTATCCAGCTTCGATCACAGAATGGAGCTTCTCAAACCATCAAGGTACTGTATGTTCATCAGCCACATCCTTCCCAAATACTTCATTGATATTTCAAGCTGTCTGCACTGCATTGGTTTCGCGACGGAACTCATATTCGAAAATAACACTAATTTTTGACTTATCCATGGTTTCACAAAAATTGCCCTAAAAAACTTTGAAAGATAATCACAAGCCAAAATATGTGTTTGCAACACTGAGGATGTACCTTCACAATAAAAATAAAACAAGAATTGTCAACATGAAATGTCAGAGATATCAACTGTCAAATTTAGTAGTTAAGGAAATTGGACATTTCATACTTAATAACCTAATATGTATGTATCTTTTTTATGATTCTCTCTTTTTAGCTGCTTTTTCAATTAACCAATCATCTCCTGGCCCTGATCACCATGGATAAGACGACTTCAAGTATAGTTTTCATTTCAGAAAGTGGGTTCATTCATTCTCAATTAACCCTTTTGATATTTTTATAATATCTTGAGTTGAAGAACCCTCCCATAACAGACTTCTGTGCTGGGTAGACTCTACTTTACTCTAAACTTAAGATTCTGGGCTCTAACCTGTGGGCGGCTAGGAGAACAGGTGGGTGGGGGTTGGAAGGACAGGCTGAAGTACTGATGCAAAGAGGCTGTGGTGGAGGTTAACACAAGGGTGTGCCTGGAAAGATTTATTTAGGCCAACAGTTCCCAAACTATGGTCACGTAACCGCTGGGGGACCTTTCCAGGGGGTCCGAGAGGTCAAAATTATTTTCACAATAACACTAAGAAATTGTTTGCCTTTTTCATTCTCATCCTCTCAGGAGCACACAGTGAAGTTTTCCAGAAGCTATGTGATGTGTGATATGACAACAGATTGAATGCAGAAGCAGATAGGAGAATCCATCTGTCTTCTATTAAGCCCGGCATTGAAGAGATTTGTAAAATGTAAAACAATGCCACTCTTCTCACTAAATATTTCTGTTTTAAAAAATATAGCTATTTTTCATGAAAAAATGCATTATTTATGTTAGCATACATATTTATTTTGGTATTTTAATGAATAACATTTATTATTATTTTTAATGATTTAATAATTATTTTTTAAATTTCTGTTTTAATTTCTAAGGTGGGTAACAACAAATAGAATAACCCATATAAACAAAAGCTCTTGGGAGTCCACGATAACGTTCAAGAATATAAAGGGGTCCTATGACCAAAACATTTGAGATGTACCGTGTTAGACCATATGTTGAAAGACCAAAAATGCCAACTAAAGAGTTTACTTCAGGCTTAACGATACTAAATTCTACCTAGGGTTTTACTACTTCACCTTCACTTTTCCTTTCCCGCTTCAGTTGCCTTATAATATTGTATGAGTGGTATACTCCCAAGCCAAATGTCCTCCAGATGAATTTTAAATGACTCAGGCATGGCATCTCTGTTCTTTTTTGCTGGGAAAAAAATTTCAGAACTTAATAGAATTTACTGTTGGAAAATCATTCTCCTCCCTTTGAAACCAAATGCTTTCTTTCCCCAAAGTTGGTAAAGTTAACCACATATCATAGCTTATAAAAAAAAAACAGGACTTGCAAGAATAAACACAATACAAAATGTGGGAAGCATATTTACAATGGTGCAACCACCAGTGCATCCAAGCTGGTATAACCATGATGAAAGTGAGGACCCAGTCAGCAAGTTATTTGTCCATCTCACTTCCCAAACCAACAACACGGTTCAGGACAGGTTGGAGAGAGGATCAAAATTAAGAGAAACCAAAAGCTATTTGCACATAAACAGAGAACAGCCAGTAAAATACTAAGAAGATGATGAGAGAGAGAGAGAGAGAGAAAGAAAGAGGGAGAGAGTGAGTCGGGGTAGAAGGGATAAAGAATTGTAAACGAATGACTAATATTCATTAAGGTGCAAGGAGAACTGTTCATATTATAAATGGAGTTTGGAGTGCTTATTGTTATACAGTTGCTACATAGAATCATTTTTTCTCTTGAAATGATGGCAGTTTTTAAAAGGAAACCAAATGAACCATTCAAATTCTGCTTTACAAGTGAACCTTAACTCATTCATAATAATTACATCACAATTTTTTTTTTAACCAGCAAATTTTACTTCTTCTATCTTGTTAGCAAACATGGTTGATTTAAAAAAGAAAAATTCTACACATGATCGAAAACCAGTTAAGTAGGTGCAGGCAGACAGGCAGCCAAGGAAAATATTCGGTCTGTATGCATCCCTATGGCTGTTGTAGTTGTTAAAATACTGAAACACTTCTATAATACTGATAAATGAAGTGTGCGTAAACGCATATGGTACACATAAATACTTCCTAGCAATGATGATTAAAATTATTTAGTAGGTGTAATGTAAAAAGCACTACCTTTTTACAAAGTTTAGTGTCAAAAGACAACCTAGTTGCATGTAAGACCTTGGATATTGTCTCCAGCATAAGCAAAAAAGAGATGATGAGTAAAGATACAACTCAAGATCATTACCCCTTCATGTTTTATTGCTGCAGGTGTATAGAAAAAAAATTCTTCCTGGAGATGCACAGTGCCAAAACAAGAACTCCAAAACTTTCTTTGGAATAAAGTAAGAAAAAAAAAAATGCCTCTGACTTGATTAATTTCTCTTCAGGGACCTGATTTTTAATACAAAAAAGGATCTGAAATTAAAACCAGAGTGAGTGTGACCTCCAAAGTCTACCTGCTTTCAGTCAGGCTCTATGAAAAGCTCTTTTGTAAAAATTCTTAAATGTTCATGCACAAAATCTTCATACCAGTTCAAGCTAAAAATAAACTCAAGAATTAAGATGTACAGGCAAATATAGCATAAAGGAGTACAAATGGATTTTTGCTTTGAAGAGTTCTCCAAGTCTTCTCATTTATCAACTAATAATGCCATATGGGTTTATTTTTATTGCTTAACATTATTTTAAGACATACTAAGATCAAAAAATACAAATGATAACAATAATAATGGTCACTACCACCTCTGCCTAGAGCGCCTTCTCCCCAGATGACCTCGTGGGCCACTTCCTCTCTTCATTCAGGCCTCCATTCAAATGTCGCTTCTTCGGAGATGTCTCACCCCGACCACACCGTATCTGAAAGCTTCCCCAATCCCTGCTGCCTATTATCCCATGACCCAGCTTTATTCTTCATCACGGCATTGATCACCAGCAGTGACACTCAAATTATTGAAGAGCCAGTACAGCAAGGCACCAACCAATGGGACAGATGCAACAGACAACCTGATCGCTTTATAAGCTCATTATCATATACACTTATTAACCCTGACATGCTTTATATATTTCTAGGTTTGTTTACCATCTGTTTTCTTAACTAGACTGTGAGTTCTAGGAAGGCAGGGACTCTAGAATATTCACTGCTCTATTCCTACCACAAAGGTCAATAACTATCAGTCACATAATAGGCATTCAATAATTATTTGTTGAAATAAGTAACTGAGTAATTCCTGTGTATCTATGTGTTAATATATTCTAACAATTTATCAGAAATACAAAGAATATTCTTATATGAAATGTGGTCATGTACTGAATTATTCCAAGACCATACAAATGTACACACGCACACAGAATTTTATAGCATTAGATACAATTAAAGCAGTTAATAATACCACCCTAGTATCTATAACAATATCTTTGGTGAGTCAGAGGTCACATACAAGGCTTCACATACATAACAAGAGCCTCAAAGATTCTCTCTAGTTCCAATTGATTCTGCTGTTGAGGTTTTAAGGGAAGAGGAATTCCTCTAAGAAAATAAATAAACTTTACTGAAATAATAAAATTTGAAGTCCAAATTCAAATTACATGCAGGGATACTTGAAATGTTATCTTCTCTTTCCTTTCAATATAGCAAAACAAAATTTCCTATGCAGGAAGCGGTAGAAATGAATCTCATCTATATGATGATGCTTATTTTAATCACAGAAAAGAACTAACATTTAAAAAATACTGGTAAATAAGGAGGTAATAAGCACAGAGTAACTGGAGCAACTGCAGTGAGTAAGCAGCAGAGTAGCGGAAGTAACGGGAGAAACTGCAATGGTCAATCTATATTTTGAGTACCCATGACCCGGCAGGCACTGTGCCTAGTGTAGTATGTACGTTATCTCTAATGCCCAGAACTACCCAAATGCCATTCCAATTACAAAACTAAGGAAAACAGGGTTCCAAAAGGCCAAAAAATTCTTCTTGGAGACTTAAAAGTAAGGTAATGATTGATCATTACAGAATCTCCTCAAGGAAAGGAGAAAAGAAAATACTATCTCGATTGATTAATGAAGAAATCAAGGAGAAAAGGATTTGATGACTGAAAATCAGGCCCTTTGACTTCCAATCACAGGAGTCCTTGTCTATTGAGGCTAAATAACCCCACGCATTCTTAATTTCACCAAGATCTTGACTCATAATAAAAATTATAGAATTAAGCTAAAACCACACTTAATGCAAATACTATAAATTAAAAAGACTTTGCTAGTAATTACTTATTCTTGGTAATAGTACTACAGTTTGGAATGTTTATGTCTCCCCATCTCTAACTTCCTTTCCAATAGTGATTTGCAATATAAATTCCCCTCTAAAGAATATTGTCCAAGGCCGGGCGCGGTGGCTCACGCCTGTAATCCTAGCTCTCTGGGAGGCCGAGGCGGGTGGATTGTTTGAGCTCAGGAGTTCGAAACCAGCCTGAGCAAGAGCAAGACCCCATCTCTACTAAAAATAGAAAGAAATTAATTGGACAACTAAAAATATATAGAAAAAAAACTAGCCGGGCATGGTGGCGCATGCCTGTAGTCCCAGCTACTCGGGAGGCTGAGGCAGAAGGATTGCTTGAGCCCAGGAGTTGGAGGTTGCTGTGAGCTGACGCCATGGCACTCTAGCCCAGACAACACAGTGAGACTCTGTCTCAAAAAAAAAAAAAAAAAAGAATATTGTCCAAAATTTATGAATAAAATTTTCAGAATACTATTGCATTGATTGCTTGCTTAGTTTTTCTACTTATCACATATATAAATTTCAAATCAAGACTATGGTACCAGAAAAGAAAAATCAGATTAAAATTAAAATGGCATTGACAGGAGACACATTGGAGGGAAGCAGAACAAGATTAATATTGCTGTAGGACAGTGATTAGGAAACGAGGGATAGGGAGAAACCAGCAGCTCTCCCACAGCTGGTGACATTTCCAGTCCTGAACACCATCAAGCACCATGGGA
>CAUYSK010119797.1:0-10832 GCA_963575035.1 Avahi laniger
AAGACCCCCTGTCTCTACTAAAAATAGAAATAATTAGCCAGGAACTACTAAAAACAGAAAAAATTAGCTGGGCGTGGTGGTGTTCACCTGTAGTCCCAGCTACTCGGGAGGCTGAGGCAGAAAGCTTGCTTGAGCCCAGGAATTTGAGGTTGCTGTGAATTAGGCTGATACCACGGCACTCTAGCCCAGGCAACAATATTTTCCTATTTAGTAGTTACAAATTATCTTGTTTGAATCAAAAGAAATTACTAGTAAGATGGACCATTTTTCTTTATCTTTGTTAGCCATTTGGATAGTTTCATCTTTAGATGGTTTGTTCATGATGTTACCTATTTTTTCTTTTGGGATATCAATGTTTTTCTTATTTGTTTCTAAGGCTCTTTATAGATTAATAATGCTAACCTTCTGGAGCCCTGGATTCTTGATGTGGCTCTGACTTACTGTGGTAATGGTTAGCCAGTCCCTTTCTTTTTCTGAGCTAGAATGTTTGGAAGGTCCTAGATGGCTCTGCATGCATGGCTGGTGGTTAACTGGAGATGTTGGCCAGGAGACCTTGGTTTTTCTCCGGTGGCCTTTGCAGTGGCCAGCTTGGGTTTCTTTATAGCATGGTGGCTGGATTCTGAATGGACAGGTCCCAATGTGCAAGTGCTTGTAAGCCTCTGGTTGTGTCACAAGTCACATGGGAAGTCCCAGGGCCAGTGTGGGAGGAGGTTACCCAAGAGTGTGAATACCAACAGGGTGCTTCCTTGGGTGCTCCTGGGGTTGGACATCTCTGCTACAAAATCCTCCCACATATCAACTTCAAATCTATCTCCTTGTAGCTTCTGCCCACCTCTGGTTCCAGTTGTGCCCTCTGGACCCTCACAGAATAAGTCTGTTATCTCAGCCCCATGACATACCTGTATCTGAAAACAAGCTGTCCCATCCACTTACGGCTTCCCTTCTCTGGGTCTCAGAGCCCCATTTCTTTGTCAGGTATTATCTGGCATGGTTTGGAGAGCTTTCCTTTTCTCCCTGGCTGCCTGCCTTTGGGCTCCATCCTAGAATGAGAACACAAATCTCTTAAGTCTCAGGGAGGTCAGACAGGGCAAAGTCAGGAAGAGCCATTTTCTTGTTAGATCCACCAGTGGGCGGGAAAGTCCTAGCGTCACAGGTAGAGCTTGAATTCAGGTTCTCAGCATGCTGAATCTGTCGGGACTGAAATGTCTTCAAGGAGTATAAATTTCCTTTCTGGAAAACATTTTATTAAATCAGTTTATTACAAACTGCATAAAGTGTCCCTGGAGCTCTGCCAGTCATTGCTGGGAGTGAGGAGCTTTCTAAGAACCAGACCTGTTCAAGAATGGAAGGGGCTGTCACGGAAGCCAGTGTTCAGGGTGGCTGGAGGACTCCTTGGGGGTGTTGTCTAGGAATTTCCTGCCCTTTACGGGGTGACATGGCGATACTGTATTCTCCTGGGACATTCACATGTCCAGGAAGCAGTGGATTCAGTGTTTCCAGAGTCTCAAAGCCTCTGCCACTCCTGGCCCTTGTATCTGAGACTCCCTGCATGTCTATTTATCCCTGTCCTCTTGTTCCTCAGACACCAAGAAGGACCTGAAGCAGATCACCAGCCACCTGCTGGACATGCTGGTCAGCAAGAAGGTGTCTGGCCAGGGCAGGGATCAGGCGCTGAACCTACTCAATAAGAACGTCCCCAGGAAGGACCTTGCCATTCACGATAACTCGCGCACCATCTACGTGGTGGATAACGGTGAGGAGGTGGGAGGGTTCAGGGCTCACTTGAGCCTTTTTAGTGGGCACCGGGGTACTTGGCACTGAGCAGAAAGTGAAAGAGATGAGACTCTTGTTTGGAAGGAGACTTCAGTCCCAACCGAAAAGGTGGAAAAAGGCAGAATGTGTAGGTCAGGGCCTGAACACACCCAGAAAGTGGCCAGACACACCCCAAGACACCCCGGTGGAGTTACCAACAAATGGGGGCAAGTGCAGAAAAACAAGTAGGATTCCACCCACCATGGAGTTACACTTCAGAAGTCTCATGGTTGGTAAAATGCTTCACAGGCCTTCTAGAAGGCAGCAAATGGCATCAAGCATACTTTATGTTAAAGCAGAGTAAACACGTTCTAGCGGATAGTCGCTACATTTGTCAGCCCCAGGGTGTTACCCCTCGCCTAAATCAACTTCTTTAACCGTTCAGGAATCATATCTGTGGCCTTATAATCTATTATGGCAAATTCTCCCACAGGTTTTATGACGTAGAACAAGGCTATACCTTGTTCTAAAAGGTTCAAATCAGCTTTTACCAGCTTGAAATTTATTATCTTTTTTTTTCTTTTTTCTTTTTCCATTTCTGAGATCAGGCAGTGAGAAGAAATTTATTATCTTTTGATAATGCATTTCCCTTGTGTTGGTTTTCACAGATCTCAGCAAAGTGAGCATACAAGTGCTGAGACTCTAACAAATTGAGTGGTCAGGCCCCACACTGCCCTGGTCTTCTCGGCAGTTACTAGAAAGGTTGAGCATCAACCACAAACCTCTTTTCTCTGCACTAGGATTTAGGCTCAACCACAGTTTACGGGATGGCTCAGGTGGGGAGCAATATGCGTTATTCTCTCCTTTTTTTGAAGGGCTCAAAGTGGATAGCACTTGGGTGAAAATAATGTGGGTTGAAAAATTCTGCTGTATGAATGCAAAGCTGCAGTGTCGAGGTATTGCATGTTGTGCCACTGTGCTGGGAGGCTTGGACAGGTGAGCCATGAGGATGTCAAACCTGCAGTAAGCTTTGGACGAGGGAAGGGGCAAGTTGACAAGAAGGAGCTTCCAGAGTGTGGGAACAGAAGAGAAATGAGATGCTCAAGGCAAGGGCAGGAAGGGAAGGGGAGAGCAGGAGATGAGGCTGGGGAGTAATGATGTGCATTTGAGGGAGGCTTTTGGGACCCAGGCTGGGAAGTAAGAAATTTTAATTTTTAAAAAAATATTTAAAAATTTTAAAAAGTATAAAATTTCAAAAATTAAGCCAGTGCGGTGGCTCATGCCTATAGTTCAGCTACTTGAGAGGCTGAGGTGGAGGCTGCGGTGAGCTATGAATGAGACATAGCTGGGCGACACAGTGAGACCTTGTTCCTAAAAAGAACAGGCCAGGTGAGGTGGCTCAGGCCTGTAATCCTAGCACTGTGGGAGGTCAAGGCAGGAGAATTGCTTGAGCCCAGGAGTTCGAGACCAGCCTAGGCAACAGCGAGACCCAGTCTCTACAAAAATAAAAAATAAAAAATTAGCTGGGCATGGTGGAGCGCACCTGTGGTCCCAGCTACTTGGGAGGCTGAGGTAGCAAGAGTGCTTGAGCCCAGGTGTTGGATGCTGCAATGAACTATGATGAAGCCACTGCATTCCAGCCTGGGCAACAGAGCAAGACCCTGTCTCTAAATAAATAAATAATTGTAAAAATTAAAACATTTAAAACATTTTAATTTTTAAAGGCACTTTTAATTCCTTCCTAATACCCATGGTTTCATGCGTCCCAGCATTTACCTTTAAAATTCTTCCTTCCACTAATGTGTATCACCAAAGGTCTGACGAACTCCAAGCCACCTCTAAAACCCAGCTCTGAAATCAAGCTGTCCGTCATCCCAGAAGCAGCATGGCATAATGGTTAACATTGTGGGCTTTGCGATCAGACATTACTGGGATCACTTGCCGGCTACATGATCTTGGGCCACTTACTTGACTTCTCCAAGCCTTAGTTTTCTGCTCTGAAATATGGGAATCATGATTTCTAACCAGTAGGGCTATTGTTAGGATTAGATGAGGTTACCATGTATAAAGCTCTTGGCACACAGAAGTGCTCAAATTAACTTGCAAATCTTATTTTGTTGGAGTGAACCACCCCTTCTGCGGTCCTACCACTCTGTACTTAACACAGCTTGTTGTAATCTTTATATGTCTGTGTTCCCTATCATACTGTGAGCTTTCGGAGGTCAAGACTGTGTCTTTTATTTTGGTAGCTGGTACTTTAAAGGCATTCATTTATTCATTCACTCATTCATTCATTTATTCAACAAAGACATGACTGTTGAATTAGCCGGATAGGTAATAGGGAGCCACTGAAAATTCTTCAACAGAAGACATGAAAAGACATCATAATAATAGAAATAATATCATTTTACTGAATAAATAATAAATATTTGTTGCGTGATAATGGTGTGTCTGGATTGGCACTAGGCAGCTTCCGTACATTATCTCATCGAGCCCTCAAACTCTATGAAGAGTTTTCCCACTTTACAAATGAAGAGACTGAGCTTTGGAGAAAAGAAAATATAAAATATTAGTATTTAAGGGAAACAATCCATCAGCCTATAGAATATCAGCCCTGGCAGAATCCTTGGAGATCAATTCGTCTGAATTCTGTACATGTGAAAATAGAGCCCCATAGAGGGAGGTAAATTGATCAATGTAGGGGCAGAGTCAAGTATAGAACCTGGGTCTGGGTCTCTTTTTTTATTTTTTTAGAGCCAGGGTCTTGCTCTGTTGTCCAGGCTGAAGTGCAGTGATGTCATTATAGCTCACTACAGCCTCAAACTCCTGGGCTCAAGCGATCCTCCTGCCTCAGCCTCCCTAGTACCTAGTAGCTGGGACTACAGGCACATGCCACCATGTCTAGCTAATTTTTTTTTGAGAGATGGTGTCTTGCTATGTTGCTTGGGCTGGTCTCAAACTCTTGGGCTCAAGTGCTCCTCCTGCCTCAGTCTCCCAAAGTGCTGGGATTATTGACATGAGCCACTGCACTCAGCCTCAACCAGGAGCTCTAGACTCCATTCTCGTGCGCTGCCTTCCGGACGAAGCATGTGTTGCCTACAGGCGGGGCTGGAGAGAAGCTGGTGATAAACGTGACTGAGTGAGGGGTGCGTTTGTGAGGACAGAGCCCAGCAGGAGTCTTACCCTTGCCGCTGTCTACCCTGCAGGCCTGAGGAAGATCCTGAAGGTAGTGGGACAGGTTCCAGATCTGCCGTCCTGCCTGCCCCTGACCGACAACACCTGCATGCTGGCTTCTATCCTCATCAACAAGCTCTACGACGACCTGCGATGTGACCCAGAGCGCGATCACTTCCGCAAGATCTGCGAGGAATACATCACGTAAGTTTCCTGGAGGCCTCACTGGGTCGGGCTCTGTAGTAGTTATCTATGGCTGTGTAACAAGTTACCTCCAAATTTAGTGATTTAAAATGACAGTAATCGTTTATTATCTCATAGTAGAACAAGAATCTGGGAGTGGCGTGGCTGAGTGGTTCTGGCTTAGAGTCTCTTGTGAAGTTACAGTTGCGTGTTGGCTGTAGCCATCCAAAGGCTTGACTGGGGCTGGAACATCTGTTTCCAAGATGGCGCACTCAATGGCTGGCATTTTGCTGCCTGCTGTTGGCGGGAGGCCCGAGTACCTCCCCACACAGACCTCTCCACAGGCTGTTGAGACCACCATATGGCTGGCTTCCCCAAGCAAGTGACCCAAGAGGGAGCAAGGCAGAAGGGGCAATGTCTTCCATAATCTAGCCTCTGAAGTCACACGCCATCCACTTCTGCCACATTCTATTCACTAGAAGCAAGTCATTAATTAAGCTGCTCTGCAGAGGCTAGACAGAGGCAGGGCCCTCAGCAGCTGAAGTTCCTGGGTCTTCTCACCGCAGCTCAGTCATTGCTGTGTTGCAGCTGTCTCTCTGGGTCTCTGCTTCTCTTTATGAGTCCTTGCCCTTCTTCTCCATTGCTACTTGGCCTTTTAACTTTTTATTGCAATGATTCTCAAACTTGCAAATTGTTCAGATTTCTGAGACACTTGCCCTTGACTCAGTAGTCTGGGCTGTGGCTCAGGAAGCACCAGGTGAGTCTGGGGTGGGTGAAGACCCCGCCTTCACTCTGCTTTTCCTTTCTCTATTCCAGCTGTTGACAAACTTTTTCTATAAAGGACGAGCCAGAGAGTAAATATTTTAGTGTTTGCGGGACATCTAGGTCTTTACGTATATTCTTTTTTTCTAAATCCTTTAAAATGTAAACGCCATACTCAGCTCCCTGGATTTGGCAATTCCTGCTCTACCCCACAGCCTCTACTGATCCCTGACTTTGGTTCCCTTAAAGCTTCTTGTGGTTTCTCTGTCTTTCTCTACCTCAGCTTCAGCTTTTCCTGCTAATGTCTTGGGTCCCTCAGGAGGTCCTGAATTGATTTCCGATAACTGTCACCCAGCTAGTCCTCTTTTGGGCTCTCTGATGAAGTCCCCGACTGGTTGGTCTGCAGCGAGGAGGTGGTACACCCTGTTTCGTCAGGGGCCAGGGGCTGTGTGGAGGTTTGGGCACCAGTGGGCATTGGGAACCAACCCCAACTCATTCTGAAAGGCTCTGGGTTCTCTGGGCGCTGAGTGGAGACCTGAGGCACAGGACACAGAGTGCCCGAGCTGGAGAGGCTCCCAGAGCTCCCAAAGCTGACTCCTCTCCCCAGAGGGACTTGCCCAAGGTCACCAGCAGACAGAGGCAGATATGGGACCAGAGCCCAGGTCCCAGACTCTCGGTGTGGATGCAGTTCTCCTGGCCATTCTATGCTGCCTTCTTTCACTCACACACATCTGCATGTCTGCTGCGCACATCTGCCCCGATTCCCCGCATGGAACCGACCTGGGCAGATCACAGAAGCAGCAGAGGGTATGTCACCTCTGACGTCTCCACGCGGAGATTCTCCCCCAGAGTGGTGACGATAGATTCTGTAAGTAAGACAGAACCTTCCTGGACATCAAGCCCACACCCTCACTGACAGGCGAAGGGACTGAGACCAGGTCAGCAGACAGAAGTGACTAGCCTGGCCTATGTCGCAGAGCAATGCAGTGCGCTGAGTGCCATACGGTGCTGGGCCCTTTTGTGTCGTGGTTGTTGTACTGTCCCACCAGACACCCCAGCTGCGGGAAAGGCTATCGGCTGGTAGCTGTTACGTCTCTTTGAGACTTGCCTCAGCTGAGGAGAGCTGTCTCACCCTTCCCAGGGCAGCTGGTATTCAAAGACTTATCCAAGCTTGGCACAAGTTTCAAGGGTGTCCCAGCTCCAGAACTCTGCAGGCTGAGGCTCTGTGGTGACTGCATCATAGCCCGATGCCTCCCTCTGCCCAGTCCTGCTTCCTTCTCTTCCCAAGAGCTCTCTCTAATAAACTTCCTGCACGTAAATCCTAGAGTCACATCTGTTGTGTCATTTATCCTTACTACAGCTCTGAGGAGAAGTCGTACTATCCTCAGTTTACAGGACCTGAGACTCAGAGAGGTTCAGTGAATTGCCCAACATCACACAGCACACGAGTGGTGGAGTGAAGGATGCAAATCCAAATCTGTCTGCCTCCAAATCTCACAGTCTTTCCACCCTCAGAGGCCAGTGTTCTTGATCACGCTTGCCATCTATTTCAGGGGCAAGTTTGACCCTCAGGACATGGACAAGAACGTGAATGCCATCCAGACAGTGTCAGGGATACTTCAGGGTCCCTTTGACCTGGGCAATCAGCTGCTGGGACTGAAAGGCGTGATGGAGATGATGGTGGCGCTGTGTGGCTCGGAGCGTGAGGTGGACCAGCTGGTGGCCGTGGAGGCCCTCATCCACGCCTCCACCAAGCTCAGCCGCGCCACCTTCATCATCACCAATGGCGTGTCGCTGCTCAAACAGATCTACAAGACCACCAAAAACGAGAAGATCAAGATCCGCACGCTGGTGGTGAGTGGGCTTGGTACCACCCACCCTCCCGGTACCAGACACCATGCCAGGCACCAGGGACACCAGGATGAATGAGCCAAGACCCTTGTCCTTGAGGAAACCGTGCTGGGGGGGGGACCCTGGCCCAGGCACAGGCCTCTGCAGGACAGGGCAGTAGGCAGGGGCTGTCAGGACATAGAATGGCGGACCCGGCCATTTGACCCCGAGGATGCTCGTAAGCCTTTGTGCTTATGAACAACATTAGCACTGATGAGCTTGTGTCCAGAAAGTATTTCCCGAGGAAATTCCAAAAAGTGTGTTTGTTTTCTTCTTCAGTTTCTAGATGGCACTGTTAAACCCGTTTTATTTTTTCTATTTTCACTTTACCGAAATTATTTTTATTGATATTTTGTTTTTCTTATAAACAATTACAGTGAAGACTTGAGTCATTGCAATTTTTTTGTTCATATCAATTCCTAAAATACTAATTTTAGCTTCTGCCATTGTGAGTTTTCTCTTTTGGAAAACTTTTTTTTTCCCCCTAAAAAGGGCCCAATTTCCCCTGGGTGAAATTTTGCACATCCGAATCTGTTATCCGATTTCTCTGCCAGTGTTTGTGCCATAACAAGGCTTACCACTGAGTTTCAGATACGGTTAGCCTTTTCTTGCGCTGGTTTTTCAAAATGGCAAACACAAAACATCTGTGAGATCCAAATCGTGTGGAAAAGGGGCAGGGTAAGACCCTGCTGCTTTGTGGACATCTCCCCTAACCTTGAAGCATCAGGGAAGGCATCTCAGAAGAGGAGCCACCTGAGCTGAGAATTATAGTCTGCATAGAGGTGCATCCAGGCAGAGAAAGAGGGGCAAAGTGTCCTGACCACAGGGAACTGTTCGAGCACGGCCTCGTCCCCAAGCTGTGGTGTCTCTCCTTCTCCACAGGGACTCTGTAAGCTCGGCTCTGCAGGCGGCACGGACTATGGTCTCAGGCAGTTTGCTGAAGGGTCGACAGAGAAGCTGGCCAAACAGTGCCGCAAGTAAGGGGCTTGCGTTAATACTTCCCGGGCCCTCTGTTTCCTCCTGGGCTCCCGTGTAGAGGTCTCTGGGGTGTGCTCTAGTGGACACCAGACAGCGAAAGGGCCCTCACCTGCTGCCCACTACCCTGAAATCACTGCACTCCCTCGACCCTGGCACCCTCCCCAGCAGCCCTCCCCCCGCCCTTGCAGGTGGCTGTGCAATGCGTCCATCGACACCCGCACCCGGCGCTGGGCAGTGGAGGGCCTGGCCTACCTCACGCTGGACGCGGATGTGAAGGACGACTTTGTCCAGGACATCCCTGCCCTGCAGGCCATGTTCGAGCTGGCCAAGGCAAGTGTGGAGTCTGCCCTTTAAGCTGGTTCCTCGGGAAGGGTCCACTGGATCCAGGTCCGCAGGAATGGAATCCCCGTATCCTCATTCTTGTTCTACTCCCTACTCCCCGTGTGAACCTGGATTGGCCATTTCCCTCTTTCTGGCCTCATTCTACCTGCCTGTAAAATGGACTTACCATTCTCCATGCTTTCCATCCAGTGGGAGGATGAACAAGAGGACAGTGTGTTTTCCTGGGCCCTCTGGAAATGACATCTTAAGGGACCAAGAGGCAGCATCTAGCCTGTCTAGGCCCCTTCCTCCCCCCCACCCCCCAGACCCCTCCCCTCCTCTGCTGGGCCGACTTCCTGGCTCTTTTTCACCAGTAAAGGAAGGAAGCGTGGGAGGGATTTCCACCAGGGCCATACTGGAGGGTGTCCAGCTCCCACCCTGTCCCCGCCCCGGTTGGATGGGAAAGTGTCGGACTGGGCTTTTGAAAGAGGCACAAGGCAGGGAGCTTTGGGAGAAGACTCCTATTCAGGCTGTCGGGGCAGCTGCTGAGCGCACAGGAGACGTTGCTGCCACTTAGGAGCAGAGCCGTGCTCTCCTCTGTGCCAGTCTCTCTCTCCAGGACAAGCTCACCAGCCACACTCCTCCCAACCCAGCCTGCCGGCCGTGTGAGGTAGCCGTCCTGGACGAGGTGCGTCCTGACGTTTCCTTTCTGCCTCCCCCGACCCTGTGTCTCCAGAGCAGTGACAAGACCATCCTGTACTCAGTGGCCACCACCCTGGTGAACTGCTCCAACAGCTATGACGTCAAGGAGGTCATCCCGGAGCTCGTGCAGCTGGCCAAGTTCTCCAAGCAGCACGTGCCGGAGGAGCACCCCAAGGTGGGACTGGGAATGGCCTGGGAGCGGTCTGTGCCACCAGGCCTCCAGAGGAGGTGGAACGGCAAAGACAGTTGTGGCAGGGCTGTGTGTTTACAATGATCCGGGTAAGATACCCAGCAGTTGAAGGCGATGGTGGTATTAATAAATTTTCCCACCAGATGGCGCTCATGTCTTTTTCTTTGTTTTAATTTTGTAGCCTGAGAAAACAGCCATGAGGAAACAGCAATTTATGTTGTTGTATGTGTGCTGGATAGAAGACAATTTTATTTCATATTTCCAACGTTTATAACGATGTGGATTTTCTGGGATATCTGGATTTGTAATACGGGTGCTAAGTAAGGTAATGAGAGGAGGAGGGACAGGGCTCGGCATCAGCGCAGATGTCACACATTCCTCGGCCGTCCCTGGTACTTCCCTGCACACAAGGTGTGATTGGCATATGGTTATATATGCAAAATATTCCCAGCCAGTAGAATCATTTGGATTTAAAAAAATGATCAAAGTAATATAACCATGCTGCAAAACAAAGGAAAAGGTGGATAACAGAGAATAACCACTCAAACAATGACATCATCACGTGACCACTGTCAGCATTTGGGCATGTTATATTACCTCCCAGAGGCTTTGTTTTTTCTGAGCATCTTTTTTTTTTGTTTTGAGACAGGATCTCACTTTGTTGCCCTGGCTAGAGTGCCGTGGAGTCAGCCTAGCTCACAGCAACCTCAAACTCCTGGGCTCAAGCGATCCTCCTGCCTCAGCCTCCCGAGTAGCTGGGACTACAGGCGTGAGCCACCATTCCCGGCTAATTTTTTCTATATATTTTTAGTTGTCCAGCTAATTTCTGTCTATTTTTTTTAGTAGAGACGGGGTCTCGCTCTTGCTCAGGCTGATCTCG
>CAUYSK010119798.1:0-70591 GCA_963575035.1 Avahi laniger
GCCCGAATCTCAAGGGTGAGGGGGTGGGACATTGATTTTATGTTTGTATCCCCAAGGGCTTAGCTTAATATCTGGCCCAAAACAGAGGCTTCAATGGGACCTCATTGGCAACATCCTACTTGGTCTTTGGTTTTGATGGAACTGGTCCCCAGCTAAAAACAAAAGGCCTTTCTTTGCCAAATACATCTTCCTTGAAGGACGGGGATGGTGGCTCAGAGCATGGGTATTCAGCACAGAGACCCAGGAGGCTCCTGCAGTGACACTGCCAGGCTTTCGGCAGCTGGCCAGCTGGAATGACCACGGTCTCATTCAAGAGCCACGACCAGGGCACTGCCTGGCTCCAGTGTCAGCCCCAACCGGTTGACCTTGACAGTGAGTTTGTGGTCCCAGAGGCTTCTTACCATTGGAACATCTCTGGACTTAAATAAAACGAATGGTTTGCAGGCCCCAAAGCCAGGCCGTGCCCAGCACTCTGTAACCATCCTGTTCAGGAAAAGCAGAGGGACCGCACCTCACCCACTAGGGTCGGGTAGCTCCCATCACTCTGCAGTGATTCACAGCGACCTGTGGGCTGTAGAATTCTCAGCCAGCCAAGACTCAGTAAGGAGACCCCAGAGTCATCGAGAGGTCACCCCAACAAATACTCAAAGAACACAGACTGGAGAGCCCACAGACCAGCTTTCTCTCTTGCAAGATGTCTCATCTTCAGAAAGCGTCTTAGCCTCTCTCAGCTTCAGTTTCTTCGTCAGTTAAGATGGATGCAATTTGCTGTTGTTAGGAAGGCTCGAGAAGCTAATCAGACGGACAGGGTTAGCAGGCCACTGACTGGTGACCTGAAGCTGGGGTGAGGGAGGGATGTCTCAGGCAGGCTGCTGGCTGAAATAAGAATCGGCGAGATGACAAGAGAGGGTGTGGTGAAAAGAGAGGAAAGGGAACTGAATCGTGGGGAAAACCACATTTAGTAGGATAGGGGGAAAGCAAGTCAGGACTCCAGTGAAATGTAGTCAGGACATAAAAACTGTAAAATATAAGAAAATTGCATTTTCCAGTAGACATACGGAGAATCATCTTTAAGGTTTGCCAACTGTTTGATCTTGGAAGAACAATCCCAACAGTGAAGACTTACTATTACTGCGTCAGTACATGTCTCCTACAGATGTGGCGGGCACAGGCAGCAACTAGGTTCCTTCTGTTGAGCAGATTCCAGCTGACGGCTAACGTTTATCTGAAGTATTGTATTTGGAAAAATCCTGAGGCCTCACCTGAACGCAGTGGTAGAGAGAGCTGTTTCGGCCGGCAGCGTCCGCAGGGGAGTGCAGGGAAGAACGGCAGCCCACAGGCCGTGTGTGGGGGACACCGATGTGCCGCCCAGACAGCTCTGCGGCCAAGGCACTCGCTCATCCCCAGCTGCAGGTGCTGCTGCTGCCGGCTGTCCATGGAGCCCCTCTCCAGGAATGGCCCTTAGCCCAAGAGAGCTGTCACCTGTGGGCAGACCACAGTTCTACAGCTGTCGCCGCAGGGGGCAGTAAGGCCAACTCCCCTTGACGCCATGGGAGGCATCTGAAGGCCATCCCGGCTCAGGAGTTCCCCGTGGAGTGAGCTGAAGCCTTTGAGTGTCTGCTTTGCAGCTCAATTCCTCCCTCGTCCAAGCCTGCTCCCCTCATGCCTTACAGGCGCGGACCCTGAGAGCCTGCCCCGGTAAACTTTCTGCGTGGAATTCTCTGTCCTAGAGTCTGGGCCCGGGGAATTCAGCCTAATGCATCATGTATTTGCCATTCCTGCGCAAGCTATGCCTCGCTCTGCTAGCTAATAGCTTGCATCTGTGTTTACTTACGCCTCAACAAAGACTCCTCAACGTTAGTCAAAGAGAACAACTTGTAATCCATTGGCTTTCTCTTTTTCAAGGAAACTCAAAGATAAGTTCTCCATTCCTTTTTCTCCTTTAGGCCTAGATGCTCACTCACCTGTAAATGATGGCTTGGTCTATTCCTCTCTTTCTCAATCACTCCTCCTCTAGCCTCTAACCCTAGAAGACATAACCTTCACCAATAACTCACTTTGTGGAATAATCATAGATCAAAGGTGTCAGCAGGAGAAGGAACAATATTTGCTAATTACCCTTACTGGCATGATGCTTTCAATTTTTATGTATTATTTTAAAGACCCCAGTCTTTAAGGTTATTATTCTTTCTTTTGAACAAAAGGTACAGAGAGGCTAAATGATTTCCCGGCTCACACAGCGAACTCATTGCAGAATTAGACCAGAGTTTGGGTTTCTTGACTTCCAACCATACAGATTCCAGCCACAGGCAGAGACACTTAGCTGCCTCTGCGGCCCTCTCCGAGGCCAGTGTGTGATTTCTAAAGAACACTGGAGTTGTTTCAAGGCACTCCCCCTCATTCTCCCTTTTGTTCTGTTGCAGGACCCCAGGATCTGGGTAGGATTCAGATTCTGGACCAAGCAGAAAAAAGCATCCTGGAAGCCAGGAGATGATCTGACAATCCAGCGCCAGCATCCCTGCTACCGCCGAGACAAGGGACCGGCTCATTTCTGTCCGGACCGTCTCACTGATGCGGAGCTCCCTGCTCAGAAGGCTGCTTATTCTGTTGTCTCCTCATTTCTACCACTGGGACAATACGAACATGTGAAAGCTGTGACATTTAAATGAGATAAGGAATGCCAAGCACATATTAGGTACTCAGTGAATGGAAGGAGCTGTTTTCCTATTTCTGTTAGACACAGACCAAGAGGAGAAGAGAACTACCCTGTAGGGAGAGCACACTCAGCTCCAGCCACTGACACAGGCTCATTCCTCCAGCATTACTCAGTCCTTATGTAGCCCTGAGACAGAGCTGGAGAGTGCAGAGGTTTGGCGTGTGGGCTCCACAGCCAGACCATTGGAGTTGGAGTCCTGGCTCTGCCATTTAGCTTGTGTGACCTTGGAAAAGTCACTTGATCATTATGTGCTTCAATTTTCTCATCTGTAAGATGAGAAGAGAATAATGTTACCTACCTCAGCAGGGATCGTCATGTAGACGCTTAGCACTCTGCAAGGCATACAATAAATGTTTGCTATTTTGGTCATCATTCCCATTTTAAAGATGAAGAAACTGAGGCCAGGAGATTGAGTCATCTCCTTAAGGTCAAATAGCTTAATAAGGAGCAGAGCCTGGATATAAATCCTGGCCTGCTGGGTTCCAAGTGCACGTGGTTTCCTTTGTATGATATTACTTCTGCCATTATTTTTACCTTTTTTTTAAAAAAAAAAGGGAGGGAAGGAAAGAACAAATGCACATAAGAAATTCTGCCAGAAAAGCTGGCAGATCCTGCTCATTTGAGAGCGCTGTTTGATCGTAAAGGCACAGCTGAGTGAATCCGGGAGGCCTGTCCGCGGGCCTGCAATAAAGTGTGTACCTGCCCGCTACAGAGATGTGCCGGGGGCTGGAAGACAAGAGACAAACTTCAGCTTCCAGGTTTCCTGCCACAGCAAAACCAGCTTCTGTTTCGGCCGTGGGGGTGGAGAGGGGCAGAGGGACAAACTGCCAAGTCCCACATTGCCATGCGGACTGGTTACATTTGGGCGACTCTGGCCCGAGGATGGACGGGCAAACACAGCAAGCACTTCTCGAAGACAACAGACTGTTTTGGCTCTGTGCAGTGGCTCGGGGGTTGGTTGCTAGCACGACATGCCTGCGTTAGGACGCAGCTGTCATGGGACAGCGTTTTCTGGCTCCGCATAAAGGAAGGTTTGTGAGCAGGTGGGAAATTAAAAATATATAATAACTGATACAGCGCAGGCGGCGACCAATCAGAACAGACACGCCGCCAGTGAGAATGGATATTAGCTACAAGCAAACATCACGGCCGTGGGGGTAGGTCCCAGCTGAACGTCCGCCCTGGCAACAAAGAAGCCCAACGTGCACACGGGGAGAAGAGGATCTGTAGGGTGGGGCCGAGAAATCAGTAGAAAATCGTCTGCCGGTCTGCCCTGGAAGTCCCAGAGAAGATTCCACCAGACCCCCAGAGACTCTGCAGAGCAAGGTTTAAAAAGTGCTGCTGCGGCGTAAAGAGGAAGTGCCTTCAACGTCCAGCTTCAGGCCCAGAATTGTCACTCCTTCAGTGCGCAGGGCAAAGCCCTGAGTCCACCCAAAGACAAGTCCGCAAAGGCTCTAATTGGTAGGTCACCATGTTGTCATTCTTCTTCCCTTTCCCTTTGCCAAGGAGTGTTCACTTGTGGTCTCCCAAAGCAGTTGTTCCTGTTCTAGCATTTATAGATGAGGGCATCAGTGGCTCTCGCTGCATTCCCAGGACTCAGAACAGCCTGAGTTCGTGCAAAGCGAGCCCTGGCCCCAGCAGGAGTCGGCAGTCAGAATCCTAGTCCTGCCCAGACAGCCCCAGAGCCACCCCAAGGCCCTGTCTCTCCCAGGCTCAAACGTGCCTCCCTGCTGCTTGACTTTCACTAAAAGCACATGCTCCTGCTGCCTCCTGGACAAAGTCACAAGGGGTCAATTATCTCGCGGCAATGAAGCCAGAGTGCCATTTCTTCAGCTTGCATAAGATGAAGCTCCACATGACGAAACAAGTCATTGGTCCATGAGGTCTTGGGGGAAGGTCCTAGAAGGGAAGGCCCTCCCTTGAGAGCAATGCACCAAGACCTGTCCCTTTCTCCTGGCCTCAGCCACCAATGAGTCCGCTGTAGTGGACTTGCCACACCCGAGAAATAGCCCCAGAAAATGCCACTGAAACACTTCCACACTGCTCTCTGTGGAGCACAAAAGATTGTACCTGTTCATGCTGATTCTGCCTCCACTTATGTCTTACAGACTGGGTCTGCTCCCCAAGAAAAGCGCCCTTTCCTTGCTAATTTTATTAGTGGCTCTTCATTCTGTCATTCGTACAAGCCTCCCAGCCTTCACCAGTTCCACCTCCTCTAGATGCAAACCTCACACGGCCTTGCATTAGCACTGGATATGAGTGACAGCTTCACAAGAATTCCCCGAAGGAGCCGTGGCTATGAGGTATGCAGGGACACCTGCGGGACGCCAACTCATCTGGGTGAGACAGGACATCACACTGAGCGCGAAGCTCCCATGTCAGTCAGCCTCGGTCCCATTCCCAGCTCTGCTACTTACCGGCTGTGTAACCTGGGAGGGTCACTGAAAACTCTACAGACCCTTTTCTTTGGTGTAAAATGGTTACAATAGTATCTATCTTACAGGGTTGCTTTAGGAATAAACAAAACAACATATATAAGGCATTTAGCAGCATGCCTAGCACACAGTCAATGATTTCGCCATTATTAATATTATCAGCCAATCGTTTATCAATCCATTGCTGTAAACCCTCCACCCTGCCAGGGGCTGGAACTCCTAGTTTCTGCCCTCGAGAACCTCACAGTCCAACGGGAGAAGACCACAGAAGAACCAACGGTTAGGATGCAATATTGTAAGTACTTTATTAATAATCACTTTTTAAAAAAGCTGTCACTTATAGGTGACAACCATTTTTTGCTAGCCCTTGTGTGCTACCCACTTTTTATGTCAAGTACATAAACTTTCTAGTGTAAATACTTGGGTTCAACTCTCAGCATTACCACTGAATAATTATGTAATCTTCGGCATGTTAATTAACTTCTTTGAAACTTAGTTATCTCATCTTGAAAGCAGATACAAAAGTTAGAAATAGATGTAAGACATCACCAGAGTGCCTTGCACATAGGAGGTGCTCAGTAAATGTCTATTGATTAGCAGGGTGGAATAAGCGCTTACAGCAGTGACTAAGGATATCTGGAAGACTGATGCTGGGTGGCTATCGTCCCCCACCCCTAGACAGTCTGTCTGGGTGAGTTTGAAGGCCCAGGCCACATGTCCACCTGGGCTGTGTGGCAGGACTGTGATGCTTAGTGGCTTATCTGGTTTGCAGCCTGTTCTGAGCAATGACTGCAGCCACAGGGGCCAGAGGCTGTCTGCTCCACTGGAGTTTCTGCCAAGAACCAGGCAGAATGTTCCAAATAAGACAGGTCCTCCAGGACGACGGCGGACGGTGGGGCTAGGGGAGTGGAGGCAGAAGGAGGCCCATGCTCCAGGAGCAGCTGACTGCTCCGGGCTCTCCCCGGCATCTCCTACCCCATGCCATGGCCAGGATGGCTCGTGCTGGCTCCAGGCCAGGCCTGCAGGGGCTGACAGTAGGCTTGTCACATCCTGTTTTTCTCTGCCACAATTTCTTATCTGTCCTATTGGGAGAGTAATCCTAGTTTTGCCTTTAATGCAGGATTAAAAAAATAATAAAAAGTAAAAGAACCTTGAGAAATATAAAGTACTACAAAAATAAGGCATTATCATTACTGACATCATCACTACTACTACTAAATTGCAACTACTAACGACAACTGTATTTATTACTCTCTTACTATGTGTACCTTAAGGATTATCATGAATCCTCCCTACAATCAAAAAGATAAAGAAACTGAGGCTGGAAGAGTAAGGGCCACCACCAGCCCCTTTATGGCCTTTGCGTAAATTTGAAAAAGATGCCTTTTTCTCTGGGCAGACACAGCCCCTCAGGGACAGATGGCTTGGCAAGTGGAACGCAGGCTGGTTTGTGGCCCCCACTCGCCCTTGACTGGGCGCACCTTCAACAGTCTCTGCGCAGCCTGCACAGAGAAGCTGGGTAGGGAAGCTCAGGAAGAGGCCATGCCAGGACTCAAATGCAGGCCCATTACGTTATCTAAAGCCTGAGTACCCCAGGCGGGCAATGCGCTGCCTGGAGCCGGCAGCTTCTACTAAACACATAGAACGATACAGACAGAACCCCACAGCTCAGAGAGTGCATTACCTCTGAGAAAGAGCCGTGCAAATCAGAACACACCAGCCCCAGAACTGAGCCGGTGCACAGAGAGGAAGAAAATTGCACAAACCAGACCTGTTTACACGAATGAGCATTCTCGTCGCACAGCCTGATAAGCCTGTTGCTAAGCCTGCCTCGCTTCCTGTCACAGAGCACCTGGCTCTTGGCTTGGGAAAGATAATCGTTCTGGGAACCTGCTCACCTCAGGAGACCTGGCAGATGCTTGCAGTCTAGGGCGAAGCCTGCCTTTCAACAGAGCATCACCTCCTCCCATGTCAGACAAGGGGAAATCCGACCCCTAAAGGAGAGGGCTTGCACACACACAGTTCTGCCAAGTGTCTGTCGCGGTAAGTGACCCTCAGGGAAAGGAAGGAGCCCTGGATCTCCCAGCTCAGAGCACCTCCTAAACAAAGACCCTAAAGTTTCCTGCTGGGACAAGACACGGGCGCTCAGGTTCCAGGCGCACCTGCAGTTATCATCTGTCAGCCCTGACACCGCCACTGTCTGCGCCGAGGTCCAAGCAGACAGATCAGAAAGGCCCTGGGGAGGGCGTGGGGGCTGTGGAGGCCAGGGACGGGGAAGGGGCTTTGGAGAGATGAGTAGCAAGCATGTTTATCTGACCCCAGAGAAGAGGGAAGGGGAGAGCTGTGTGATCCGAGCCAGGATGAAAGAATGATCGGCCTTCCCTTGTAATCAAGGAGTTTAATGAGGCTTATTAAAAGCCCATTTCTAGGTCCCGTTGAAAAATTACACTCGTAAGTGTTTTCTTCTCTTTCATAAGAATTACCTTCTAGGGATTAAAAAGCACACATACGCGTGCGCGCACACACACTTTCCACAAGCCCACACCCCACACGTTCACACGCACTGTCCACAACTTCCGCACATCCCGTGTATCGCAAGTGTTGTGGGTGCATCTACATGAAGGATGGCCACGATACACAACACACACTCGCACTGCTAAACAGGAAAAGCAGATCCGGTCCCGAAAGTTGCTCATGCACCCTTTCAAATTCCAGACTTCTAGAGAACCGGAGAGCTCGTCCTCAAGGAGTTGTCATCCCATAAACAAACAGCATAGCCTCTGATCCGAAACATCCCCGTGTCTTGCCTGAGGCGAGACAACTCAGCAAAGGCAGAAGCTACCGCTCTTGCTTCACAGTCCAGGGTCATCAAGCTCTGGTGAAAGCGGTGGTCTTACGGCAGGGCCGCTGCACAGGAAGGGGGCCGGGTCTCACGGCCCATGGTGGATTCTCTCTGATATGATACATCCCAGCTACCTGGTGGAGGCAGCCCTGGGCCTGGGGCAGGCTTCCCTCTAGTTAGCGGCTTACCCAGAGTCCGTGGCTGCTTTCACTCTCTGGCAGAGAAGGCATTGCTTTCTGGAACAATCAGCCAGATGCAAGAAAGTATCCCTCCACCAGTGTGGGCTCTATCCTGGTGCTGATCTCCCCAACACCACACTCACCGCTCAGAGGTGGGGTACGACAATGACCATTCGAATGCGAAAACCGGCAGGTGGAACAGTCTGCTGCTATTAGAAACATGTTTTGGAGTTGGTGAATCTCGGTGGCAAGCCCAGCTCTGACCCTTACTCATTGAATGCCCTTGGCCCACTCTCTGAGCCATAGTTTCTCCTCTGCAAAATGGCAATAACAACTTCCTTCCATCTTACAGAGTTATGGGAAGATCAAAAGTACCCTGCAAACTATAAACCCCAAAGCAGATGTTAGAAGTTCTCATGATGAGACAATAATGAGCAAGCAGAGGAGCTCATAAATTGGGCTGTGAGCACCTCAAGGGCAAAGCCTATGCTGTATTTATGCTGTTATCCCCAGTGCCCGACACAGAGGCTGGCACCACGTATTCTGGGAAAAGCAATATGAAAGAATGAATGCAGAATGAGTGACTCCGTGAGTTTAGTGGCTTGCTTAACGTCACAGAGCAAGTCACTGTGGGACCTGAGCCCAGGTCCCCCAGCCCCCTAGTCCAGAGCTCTCTGTTCTAGGTGCACCAAGCAGCTGGGTCTACTGGAGGGACAGTGAGTGTCACACCAGCTGCCGCGGGGCCAGGCGTCAATGAGCCCTACCATTCCCAGGGAAAGACCCAGTGTGTGCCAGGCAACCAAGCTGCCTTCAAAGAGTCCTTCACAAATCCGCCTGTCAAACATTCCAAGTCGACAGTGGGAATAAACTGAAACCCCAAGTGCAAATAATACCTCAGTGCCTCAAACCGGCTCATCTTATTTCCTGACTTGAGCTGCACAAAATAGAAAGTCACGAGACTGGAACAATGGGTCTGGCAGAGGTTAGATCGTGGCAACGAGAAGCATATCCTGTTTTAGGCTCACTTTCAGCATCGTTACTCACCTACTGACCAAGCATCCGAGAGATCGCTAGCCCTCTCTGAGTCTCAGTTTTCCCATCTGCAAAACAAGAAGACAATCACAATTAATCCCTTGTGATCTCTAGACTAAAATGCATCACAGGTTTTATACCTTGTACTGGTTACCAATTGCTTAGGATCCCATGTAACTGAGGAAACCGCTATGGTCAGGGCTGCGAGGGAACTATTTTAAAAATGAAGTGTGATAATAAAAAACGAAATGTGGTAATTAATAACTATGTGACAAGCCAGATGCTGATGGTGCCAGATTCTCGGTACAGAAAAGTCAGCCTTCCAATCATTGGAGCACTTATTTTTATTTTCCATCGATGTCAAAAATATAAAAGACCATTAAGAATACCAGGAAAGAAAAGTGCCGCTACTTCAACATAGTCACTTCTAACATTTTAGGGTGTTTTCCCAACTTTTTTTTTCTTCTATACATAGAGTCTACCCTTCTTCAGGACAGGGGCTATGAAGACACACTATATTGAAAAGTACCACACATGTCATGAGTCCCCTTCTCTTGCCATCAGCTTTAGACCAGACGGTTGCCCTAGTTAACAACTCATTTTCATTCTCATCCCTTTCGTCAGTTTCCCCAGTGACCTCCCAGGTGTGCGGCCAGGTCTCTGGAGGGCACTGTCCACACCTGAGCCCGGGGAGTGAGCAGCAGGAGCCCTCGGCTCGCAACTGGGCCCACTGATCGCAAATGCCCTCTGGCTTACAGAGGTGAGGCTGAGGAAAAGGAAGGGAAACGCAAATATCTGAGTCCCTACTATGTGACAGCTACTGAGCCAATCATATCTGCGGTTATTGTCTCACAATCCAGTAAGCGCCCCTGGAGATTTTACAGGTGAGAGAACTGCAGCAGTGAGGCTCGGCCATCCGCCCACGGCCGCTGCAGGCCGATGGGGCCATATCCGTGTGTCACCTCTGCTACCGTTGACTAATTTTTCCAATTCCATTCACGTTTTTTACTTAACTTTATTTTTAAGGGTTTTTTTTTTTTTTAAGTTTCTGTGGCTTTTTATTTCTGCCCCTTCTCTCTACGGCCCGGTGAAAGGCAACCTTGCAACTAAGATGGGTTCTATAGTTGCAAAAAGGTTGCTAACGGTGTAAAGGGATTTGTCATCAAAACCATTCTATGTGAAAATATCTAAGAAGTCCTAGGTGTGAGGTGCTGTTTAGATATATTCTTCTAATTCTCATTAACATAAATAAGTCTGGAAATTTAAATTGCTCCTCCAAGCACTAGGTCAACTCCAGCGGCACCCCTGCCATGCTTTAGGAAGGCTGCTCTGAGGTCCCTCCCTACGCTGCGACCTCAGAACCTCCGTCTGTCACATTTCAGCTGAAACTGCAACACACCTAATGCTTCGTCTGTGTCAAGAAGGTTGCCTGAGTCCACACAGCAAGTCACTGAAGGGCCAGACAGGGCCCTGCTCGCTGCCTGGGTGCATTCAGTTCCCCGTCCCCCTCAGACCCCAAATCTGCAATGCCATGGCATCTGGCCACCAAACAAGCTGTTTCTAAATCCAGCAGGGTCATCCTGTTCTGTTACGTCGTCCACAGCTTTTCCATAGTGACTAACTAGATGGTGAAAAATACCTATTTACATTCCCAAAAGGGCACTTTGGTAAGATGCTGCATAATTTCTGAAACCGAGTTTAGAAATTGTAAAGTGAAAGTGAGTCTTTCTTCAAAGATTCAAAATTGAAACTGAGGAAATAGAAAAGGCTGATAACATAATACCCAGGCATGCCACTGCCACTGCCAGTGAGCCTGAAGTCCCAATCGACTTGGGGACGTGGAAGAAAGTGGCAAAGTGACTGTATTGGACACTGATCGAAGTTGTTGTCAAGTGTCTTTCTAGAGCTCTAAGCCTCCATTTCCTGTCATCTGGTTTAAAATTAATTGGCATGAATTTTTTATGACCAGAGAGCAAACAGGCTGAAAGGCCGGTGCAACTGGCCTGGGTTTGCTTTCTGTAGAGTCTCCCAATTCTGCACTGAGTATGAGCTCGTGCAGAAACAGGAAAACACACAGAACCTTGATTATTCATTCCCAATCCAATGACACCTCCTCCATGCAGCCTCTCCCACCAGCCTGAGTCAGAATTAGCTGCTCCCTCTCCCGGCCTCCCTTACGGCAGTGCTATATAGTCTCTGTTGTATTGTAGTCATATATTGTCTTCTCTTTTTCATAGTATTATTATTTCTATTTACCCAGATTGTAACTATTTACTAAATACAATAAAAAACTCACCTACCACTAGCATATGATTTTAGATATATTTCCCTCTAAACCTTTTTGTGTGAATACTCACATGCACAGACATTCACATAATACACATTCAAATAGTTTACAAGGTGGGATCATAATATACACACTAATTGTAATCCTTTTTTTAACTTAGTAAAACAGCATACTTTTAAATGGTTACATAGTTATGTAATTAATCCCTTACTGATGGACATATAGTTGTTTCTAATTTTTCACCAGTGTGACTACTCTAATATTTTTGTACAAATTTCTTGTATAGTTGTTTGATTATATACTTAGACTATGTTGCTTAACATTTAAAAAAAATCTATCACTGCCCCCCATGAAAGACTGTATCACTCTTAATTTCTACCAGAGATGCCAATTTCTCTTGCTCGCTTCCTAATGCTTAGGCATCAGCACGCTTTCTTAAATCTCTGTCGATGTGATGGGTAAGTGGAGCCTCGGTACTTTAATCTTCATTTCTTGCGTATCAATCAGTTAAACACCTTGCTCTATGTTTCTTGGCCACTGTACATCTTCTTTTGGGAGTTGCATGTTTGCTGTCCCCTCCTCATTTCTTGGTAGGATGTTGGTCTCTTTCTTGTCGGCACATAGAGTTTGTCATTTTTCTTTTGCTTTGATTAGTTTTTGTGGCTTTCTTCCAGCATGTTCAACCACAGGAGAGGGCACCACCATCTGCTAGTTCCTTCCAACAGAAACCTGGGCACCTGTCTCGACGCCTCCCTGCATGTCGCTACCACGGCCACTCCGTCACCAAGTCCTGTCTGTGCTACCTCCTGCGTGCACCTTAAATCGGTTCCTTTTGCTCCCTCTCCAGCCCCACAGTCTCATTCGTGTCACCACTATTTCTCACCTGGACTTCCGCAGTGGCCTCCCAGGTAGTCTCCCTACATCCTCCACTCCAATTCTCTCACCACCAGAAGCCAGAGGGATTGATTTTTAAAAGAATGCAAATTGGATCATCTCTTCTGCCTAAGACCTTTTCACAGCTTCCTATTCTACTGAAGATAAAATCCAAGTCCTTAATGTGCCCTGTGCCTTAAAAGGCTTCTTCTAGAACCTAGCCGCAGCCCCTCAGTCTCTGTACTCGAGCCACACTGGCTTCCCTTCCGGTCTGCAAAGGGGTCAAATTTCTTTCTAATACAAGGCCCTGGGTGGCTGCCTCTGCCTCAAAGGTTGTTTGCTCTCCTCTTTGCCTGGCTGGCCCAAACCCACGCTTCGGGCCCCTCAGCTTAAAGCCTGTCTCCTCAGAGAAGCCCTGACCCCCAAGCTAAGTGAGCTCTCTATTTACTGGAATTTTCCTTTGCGGTACATCTGGTAACCATGATTAAGCACTCTTCAGCATGGTTTGTTTGATGAGGACAGAGGCTGGGTCTCTCTTGAATCCACCACTGTCCACTCAGAACTTAGCACAGTACTTAGCACATACTAAGCATTCAACAAATACTAAATTGCTTTCTTTTTTAATTAAAAAAAAATTAAATAGCCTGTTTGTTCCAAGGACCAAGCAATCACCTCTAGGTTTTACTAAGAAATTAATGGGGTCTTCACAGAAAAAGCAGGTGAGGTGACAAGCCAGTCCTGTCTTCAAACATGCAGGGTCTGGTTTAAGCCTAATCAGGTAGAACTGTCACATCCCTTCCATGTACAAAACTCCAAGCCCAGGCTTTGGCCACCACAGGAACACCACAGTGGAAGCATCTCAAAGGTGAAGTCCATGTCTTGGGCTTTTCTGTAGCTCCCTCCTCTCTCTACCCTGTGTTTTTCCCATATTCAATACATGCCTTTTAAATGGACTTAATTTCAAGTCAAATTATATAGTAATTATATCTAATTCACTGCCCTCTCTCCTGTATAATGTTTTAAAATAAATTTGCATTACTAGCATTATTGACTTGATGGTTTTCCCTCTGTAGATCAATATCTATATTTATGAATACTTCCTCTTAGGTTATTTTCCTGAATTAAAAAAAAAAGTGGATTGTAGGTCAGAGAGGCGCAACTCTCCTCTAGCCACATCTCTGCCCTGCTCCCCAGGTCTACCCTGTCCTCAGCATTCAGTGCATTGACTTAAGAAAAACTATATTCCCTCCTTTCCTATAGGGTCTCAGCATGGAAGTCAGAGATCAGGCTCGTGGGTGGAGCCACCATGTCCTTGCCTTATTATAATTTGGTCTCTTTTTAAGCTAATCCCAGAGCATCCCCTGGGCATAATGATCAGAGCATGTTGGGTGTCCATGCATTCACCGGTCATTTCAGGCACCGACATGCTAGTGCAGGGAATGGAAGGGAGTCAGCAGGTCAGGGATTTGCTGGGCTGATTTCGGAGGGCTTAGGCACTCACCTGAGCTAAGGAGGTGCAGAAGGAGAATAACAGCTTGTGTCCTGCCCAGGAGGAATTTGGGTTTCAGTTGGGAAGACAAGACCAAGATGCAGTAAATAGTCTTGGTCCTGCCTGTGTCTGCAGCCTCGTCCCTGCCACTTCTCTAGTTGCTGCTCCAAGATTCCTTTTCTTTGAACATCTGTCTATATGGAGTGTCCTTCTTCAACTAAAGATCCAAGGAAGAGTGACCGGGATACCTGGTGGAGCTCACTACATCTCTGTTAAATGTTGTTAAGAAGCACTGGCTCTGGAATCAAAGAGTCTGGGCGTGACCTCTGGTTGTATTACCTCCCTGCTGGGTGATCTTGGACTGCGTATTTAACCTCCCTAAGCCTCTGTGTTTCCTTCTGACAGTAAAAGCACCTACCCCTTGGGCTGCTGCAGTGCTTATGTGCCTGACACCTGGCAGAGGCTCAGCAAAGGTTGGTGAATATTATTATAATTGCTACTATGATAATCCCAGTTAACAATATAGTACTTACTGTGTGCCAGCCACTGTCCTAAATCCTTTACAAATATTAACTCATTTAACTCTCACTATTATTTTCCTCATTTTACAGATGGAAACAGGGGTACGAAAAGGCTAAGAACATTGCCTAAAGTCACACAATGAATGGTGGATATTTCGAACCCAGGCAGTCTGGCTCCAGAAGTCAAGCTCTAAACCATTAGACTATTAATCATTATAACAATTATTTGATGAGTTACCATAATTTTTAATTATTAATAATTACTATTGATTTTTACTGATGAGGGGTAGCTGGCCTACTCATACAGGCCCCCAGGCAGTGGGGGTGACCGGGATGGGGTTTGGGCCAGTAGGTGATAGGAAGCCAGACAACCTCACTGTAGTTCAAGAGTCTTCCAGTTGCAGATGGGAACTGAACAGGAAGGGTCTGAACAGGAAACCAGGGCAGGAGCCCAGTGCTGTGTGTTGGGCCAATATGGTAGTAGCAGAAAGGGATCATGGAATGGCTGCCCTCGGTACCCTGTGGGCTGGAAAAACGGCTCCTGAACTTCCAGGCTCTACCTACCAGAAGGGCTGAGGTGTCTATGGGTTTCCCACTGTATCAGGGTGGATTCTAGGCCTGTGTGGATCAGAACCTGCAAGGGGAGAGCCCCAGTGTCCCTGCAAAGCAGGGCTGGAGCAGGTGCAAGCTAATGTCTCCTTTCTGGAAGTCCCTGCTGCCCCTGCTCATGAAGTCTCAGAAACCTTGAGCCTCGGAGATGCTTCTTGAGCTCTAAATACCTACTCTTCAGTTGTGGAAGCTGATTTCAGGAAACTCGGTTGCTCTATGCTAAGTTGCCACCAGATGTCTGAGTGAGGACGCATTCTTCCCCGGGGACCACGGTCTGTGATTTCCAGCTGCTTCATGCTTAGAGCTTAGACGTTTCTCCCGGACTTCCGCTGCTGATTAGGTCCTGAAAACATGCTCACTTTAGTTTTCTTCTGGGCATTTCAGAGTCAAAGATTTTGGCCTTTCTCATTCCCTTTTCGTTAGGTATCATTTTGTGTGTGTGATCAAGGTGGTACGAAACAACTGAGGATGAGAGAGTTGTACTCTAGCCATAGGGCCTCAGCCCCAGCAACCGAACAACCTACCATGGCTTGGTGGACCAAGAATAAGATCCCAGCACAGTAACTAGTTTTCCCAAGACCAGCTGTGTCCTCCTGTGGGTGCCCTTGGCACAGCTGCCTCATCTGCAGGTGGTTTCTAGCTGGGGACACTCTACATCAAGTGGCTTTCAGAGTGAGGTAGTTGTCTGTGTTGTGCAGCAGAGATAACCGTTCTCATTATTTACCTGAAAACTTGGAGAGTCTAATAACAACCTAAGATGTTGCATGATTCTGTTGCTTCTTTTCAAACAGGCCCACGGAACCATGTGCAAGAGCCTTTTTAATTTTAAAGAACCAAGCAAGTCAGCTCTTCTTGAAAGATCAACTTCTCCACACAGCATCTTCCTGCTCACTCTTTCATTTGACTGGGAAAGTCACTTAGCCCGTCTGAGCCTCAGCTTCCTTATCAGCAAGATGAAGATCCTCATCCCAACCTTCCAGGGCTGTCATGAGAGTTATATGGGATGCAGCGAGGAAGAGGTCAATTCTGCCGGGAATCGAATGGGCCAGAGAGACTTCAAGCAAGACTCATGCACACAGTTTTTGCAAAACACAAAGGCCGTGGCAGGAGGTAGAGAAGGTGGACACGTCCTGGGAGGTGAGCAGTGGAAAGAGGAGTGGAGCTTCCGATAGAGCTCAGGACTACAAGGGCTCAGGGCCGGCTCCCAGCACTGGAGTCTTCCACCGAAAGCTTATAAACTGGGCAAATGCAGGGCCAGGTTTGTGCTTGGGATAATCACTCTGGCTGCAGTCAGGACAGATTAGAAAGACAAGCCAGGAGGGAGACTGGAGCAGGGAGAGCTGCAAGGCCCAGGCTGATCCAGGCCCAAGGAAAGGGTCCCTAACTTCAATCACGAGGCCACTGGTCACCCCTGCGCAGCTCCTCCCAGCAGCCTTCCTACAGTGGCCCAGTTCCCAGAGGCTATGGGCCTGGCTGCTCCGGAGCTGCTCTGTAGAGGGTCCTCTCAGGCACCAGTTGCAAACCCACCCACCAACCTATTCCTGTCTGACTCGGCTCTGCAGGGCGTCCTCTGCTTGAGGCCTGCCAATCCCTGCAGCATCACAGAGCCCTTGCCTGGAGCCATGGGCAGGGTGGCTGAGCTGTTGCCCCGCCCTCCAGCAGGCAAATGAATTCAATTCCATTCAGTTAAATCACTTTAATATGTGGACCCTGTGCTCAGTTTTGAGGCCAGTATGAGATTGTAACAGACAAGGTCAGGGGCCCAAGAGGATGCTAGTGAAGGAGGCACAGGTGAGTGTAAACTGCAGCTGAGTGCTGGGATGCACTCAGGAGAGGGAGAGTGATAGTGCCCCTCGGGGACAAGAGATGGGACCAGGGATTCTCCTTGACAGCATTGGAAAAGCTTTGTGGAAGAGGCGCCCCTTGCCTGGGCCTGGAGACTAGGAAGGTGCTAGATGTCAGGATGAGAGAAGGCCACTGGGGCCGAGAGAAGAAGTGTGGGGGTGGAAAGTGCTGTTGCCCGCTGGGGCTGGACCCCAGCGAATGCAGGGGAGGTGACAGGACACCAGGGCAGGAGAGGGGGCTGAAGTCAGCCAGGAGGGACCTGAAGTCGCTTAAACTGTCTTCCCTGAGGCATAAGAACAATGGTCAAGTAAGAGATAGCAAAGCAGCAACTTTCATTAAGTACCTGCTATACTAAGTAATGTGCATTACATTAACTCTACATACACACATTCAGTCTGAATTTTATAGCCATTACCTGGCCCGCCCACAGCCAGAGAGGCAGGAATGGAACTCAAATATCTGAATCCCAGCTCCACACGCCGTCTCCCCGAACGATGAGGCAGATGGATGTGCTTCACTCAAACAGCCAAGAAAACTGAGAATCATCACCACCGCTGCTGCCACATCCTCACGGACGCCGAAATTTATTTCAAAAGGAAGAAAATGTACCAGATACGCATCTTTGTAATAGGATCTTATAAGATCCCTGAGGATACATGTTTAGTTAAAATGAACCACTGCCGGTGACCGCCTGTGGTCACTGACTGCTTACAATGAGCGAGGTGCTCCCACTGCATGTTCGGAACAACTGTTACAGCCACCCTGGAAAGTAGCTTTTACACCCCCAGTTTTACAGTTGAGGACCTGAAGGCTGGCAAGTGATGTGGTTTGCCCAGTTACACAGAGAGGCAGCAGGAGTGAGGAGCAGGGGTCCCGGCACTCGGACCCACCTGTTCACTCCTCGTGCCAACAGTTCGGTCCTCGTGGTGTCTCTCCAAAGGGTCTTCTCCTGCTGGTCCCCAACCCAGGAAGTGATACCACCTTCCACCAGCAGCATAAGCTAGAAACCTGGTCACTCCTGACTCCCCCGTCCCCTGCGCTGAATGCCCGTATCTAACCCATCATTGAGTCCTGCTGGTTCTCACTCCTCAGCCTCTCCCATTCTGTCCACTTCTCACGGTCTCTGCCTCCACCGCCTTCATCCAAGCCACAGTCATCTCTCACTTGAGCTTCCACAATGGCCTCCTGACCAGTTTCCCTGCATCCCGTGCTGGTAGGAGATCCCTGCCCTGGCTACCGGTCCCTGCCGGCATCTCTGCTTCTGCTCACTCCGCCATTCTTTCCTTTCCTCTAACACCCCATTCTGTGGGAGCCGAGGCTTTTGCCCTCTCTGGGTCTCAGCTCCCCTTTCTGCAAAACAACAAGAAATGCCGAGGCCCTCCAGATTCGAGATTCTCCCAAAGGACCTGCTGGAAAGAACTGGGGCCGGGGGGCAGATGGAAATGGTGAGGACATGAGGGCCCAGAGATCTGAGCAGCACAGAGCTCTCCGCCACCCGAGACCTCAGGGCGCAGCCAGGGCCTGCAGGAGGGCGGGGCCTCCACGGCTCTCCTCCCACCGCGTCCCAGGCTGCGTGGACAGCTTCGGCTACCCACAAACTGGGAGATGTTGGTCTGATGTAACCGAATGGCAACCAGGCTCACAGGGCCCAGGCGTTGTCTCTGAAGCTGCTGTGGCTGTGGGGGCCACCCGGGCCGGGTGGGAGGCTGGAGAAGGCTGGGCACTGAGTGAGCAGCCATGAGCCGGGGAACCTGGAGTCCCAGGAGTTGGAGTGGTCTAGAGATCACCGAGGCGAGGGTCTTAGCCTTTCGTCCCATGGACCCCTTTGGCAGGCTCTGGAAACTTACAGGCCCTTTCTCGGAAATATGTTTCTAAATGCATAAAATAGAAATCCATAGGATTACTAAGGAAACTGATTACACTGAAATAGTTATCAAAATGTGAAAATGAGAAATATGTGATACAGTTATATTTTTATTTCAGTTTCCAGTCATAATAAGATCTAACGGCAGGTCTAATAACTATCATAACTGTGAGGTAGTGATGAGTGTAGATGATATTGTGAGCTATCTTCAGTAACTATAACAGGACACAAAACATCTGATTCCTCCTGGTAACAAAGTCCCTCAGACGGCTAATGCTACTGTGCTTTATTACCCATATTCACAGTGCAAGAAAATGGTAACTTTTGGTTATTTTTTCCCAGCCACATGCTCACATTAAGAGCCCCTAATTTAGGGCAGTAACCTCACTTTACAGAGGAGGAAACTGGAGCTCCCAAAGGGCCACCCAGCAAGTGAGAGCTACGACCAGGCTCCAGCACAGGCCCCCTCTGCAGAGCCCCCCACGTGCGACACTCTCCAGACCCGTCACGCAGGGCAATCGTTTCACTTCTCTGAGGCTTGGTTTCCTCACCTGCAAAAAGGGAACAACCACGCCCACCTGTGCAGGCTGTTGCGTGGACAGAATGAGAAAATGAACCAGAAGGGCTTTGTTACCTAGGTAGCGCCCTGCGATTGCGTATCAGTAACATGGCAGTAATCGTTAGGTGGTACCTCATGAGAAACCAAAGGATATGAGATCACGGATAAGACAACAGGAGGGTGGGGACTATGGTAGACTCTGAAAGGTACCAGTAGAGGATGCCACGCAGAAAGCTGGCCTAGTGTTGACAAATCTGTATGATACAGTCTGGGTCTCCTCCAAATCGCATGTTGAAATTTAATCTCTAGTGTTGGAGGTGGGGCCAAGGGGGAGGTGTTTGGGTCACGGGGGCGGATCCCTCACGAATGGCTGGGTGCCCTTCCTGCAGTAATAAGTGAGTTCTCTCACTTGCTAGAGGGCTGGTTGTTTAAAAGAGCCTGGGCAGCCCTTCCTCCCTGTTCCTTCCTTCCTCTCACCCTGTGACATGGCTGCTCCCTGCTTTGCTTTTGGCCTTGACTGGAAGCTCCCTGAAGCCCTCACCAGAAGCAGACGCTGGCACCGTGCTCGTACAGTCTGCAGGACCCAGCATCGCATAAACCTCTCTTCTTTATCAATTACCCAGCCTCAGGTATGCCTTCGCAGCAATGCAAAATGGACTAAGACACTGAATTTCTCAGCGATGGTAGAAATCCACATTTTTGGCAAAATGTCCTAGTTTTTATATTTAATTCCTTGATATTTAAAACAGAATGGGAGTCCCAAATATATATCTCTAGGCTGCCAGTTTGCACCCTCTTGGATATACAGGTAGGGGAGTGCCACTGCCTGGGGAAGGAGCAGATGAAACAGGTCAGTGTTTCCCACGTAGGCCATGAGGGTCCTCATCCCATCCTGGCCCTGGAGGTCAGACAGGGCCTGTGCAGGGTGGGTGTTCGTATGAGGGCCCCCGAGGCCTCCCAAGGAGGCCATTAGCTATGCATTTGTTCTCCAGTCCCTTGCTGCTGGGAGGCTGCCTGGGCTTTATTAATAACCCTGGATTATGCTCACAGCACAGCAAGGTAAACACAGACATTTCCAGGGTGTGTAATGTGGGTAATTCTAACAGATGAAGAAGAAACAGGTTTCCAAATATACATAGGAAGATAAGATGAATCGGCAGAGACCCAAGTCTGCTGCACACTGAGTTACAGGCTGTGAGCCACAGACTCAGAGAATCGTGGATCCTTGTGGCTGGAAGGGACCCTCATGTGGAGGGTGGGGAGACGGGCCCAGAGAAGTGAAGAGACTTGTCAAGGGTCACATTCATTATTGGCTACTTCTGATTCCTTATAGCATCAGTTTCCTCATCTGAAAACTGTTACAGAGCCACTCAGAGTTTCCTGAATGTGTCATATTCTCCTGGCCCTGCCGATGCCCCCCTCCCCGCCATTCCCTCTGGTATCCGGCCATCTCGAACTTGACCTTCAAGATCAGCCTGGGGCAGCCTGCCCTGACTCCCGCAGACAGGCACAGATGTGACTCTGCTTAGGACCTCAGCCCACTGTGCCTCCATCGATCACGGCACATGCCACACAAGATGACCGTGTGTGTGTCTGCCATCCCTGTCAGCTGGGAGCCTGGAGGCAGGACCCTGCCTTACCCAGCCCTGTCTGCCCAGAGCCCAGCACAGGTCCCGGCTCCTGGGAGATGCTCCCGAAATGGATGCTGAGCGAAACGGAACAGTGCATGATGTCAAGTCCCTCTTGCAGTGGCATAAGGAGGTCGCAAATAAAGACGGCCACAGCAGTGTGCACCAAGCTCACAGAAGAGCTCTTGATGTCAAGTTGGCATGCCAAGTGGTCCCGAGTCTGAGACAAAAGGAAGACTCTGGTCCATAACATCAAAGACAAGCTAAAACTCTAGTGAGGAAGGTATGTGGTTACTTTGGTAATTCACCTTGTGAATGAAAGAGAGAGGAAAACTAAGCATTACAGTTAGTGAGGATCCAGCCTCCTTCCTGGACACCTGCACACACTGTCTCACTGATCTCCAGAGCTTTTGAAAAATAGGATACACCCATTTTACAGATGTGCAATGAGGTAGTGACATCCAAAGGCTAAATAACATACCCATGGCTGGAAGGGGAGAAGGCAGGACTGAGGCTGATCCACACAACCCCAGAGCCCTTCCCACTATATCAGAGTTGCGCGTTTGGTTGACAGTGGCCTGCTTTCAGTAGCTCTGGTTTGCCCCAAGCTGGAGTAGCAGAAGTGCAGAGCTTTGCATAAATTATTTCTGCACCCCCACTCCAAGCCCTGACTCCAGACCTGCCATTGCCACGGGTCTGGGGGCTTGGGAAGAGGGGGTCATCGTGGGGTCTGTCTGGTGATTTCTAGGAAAAGAAAGAAAAAGCAAAAGACAGAAGCCTGAAACCCCTACTCGCCATAGCCACAAAGTGGGTAGGAGAGAGAAGGTTCTGTTCAGCTGTTTAAAAATCTTATTTCTCAAATATTATTTACGTTTTTGTATTATCCCTAGAAAACTTTGGTCTACAGAGTGCCTGCTCGGAGACAGAAGTTCCCAAGCTAATTCATTTCCTCATCAGCCTAATACTAATAATTCAAGCAGCAGGAAGACGGGACACAGAGGGGTCTGTGAGTGTCAAGGTTGCACAATGGAGACCATTCCGACTGCTCGCCGTGTACACTGGGCATTTCCAGCTTCTAACTGCACAACATCCTGCATCCAACACGGATCAGCACATTGAATTCCCGCATATCCTAAATGCACGAGGCAGAGGCTTCATGTTGAGAGACTGGAGTCCCAAACCCACCTAGACCCTCCAATCTTCGATTTCTACGCCTCAGTCTTACGGGCTCCTGCGATGACAGGGATGGCCGTCAGGTAGCCAGCACGGTGTCCAGCCCATTAAACGCCGGCCCCCCTGGTTCCCCACCACGCTCACCTCAGCGCTGCGGGAGGCAGCCAAGGCAGAGGGGAACAGAGGCGGCGGATGTACTATTTACTTCCTCGGGCTTTGCCTCCATTGTACCCTGTGAATACTACTTCGTAGGTTGGGCTGATATTTCACAAGCCCACAATACATTGTTTTTATGAGCTCATAAAAATCTTCAGAGTGAAATCACATTCACTTGCTACTTTCTGGTGCGAGGACTAAAGCCCAGCCCCTGAATTTACCCACTGTGGTTCTCCGGCCTCCCTCCTTCCCGGGGAGCACTCCGTGCCTCCCCGAGTCTCTCACCCTTCTCTCCCTGTGTTCAGCCTATCCTTGCCTCTGCACTTTTGCCCATGCTGTTCCTCTTCAGGAAAAATCCAAACCCTTCCAAGGTCTCTCCCCCAATCCCCGCCATAGAAGAATTTCCCTTCTTGGAATCCCATAGCGGTCAGAGAACAGGCCATCATTTTTATTCCCTTCGTCCCTGGGACGGATTTATTTGCCACAGGGCCCTGAATGAGTCTCCGAACCCTTCAAGGCCTCTGTGTACTCACAAGAAGGAGAGCGCCTCCCAGCAGGGCCGGTGCAGTCCCTCACCCTGCTATCTTCAAGGTCTTCACATGAGAAATGCTCAGGGTGAGCACTCCCTCCTCCAGGAAGCCTTCCTTGCTCCATTGAGCTGGTCTTGAGCTCTCCTATCTGCAGTGCCCCACCTGAATCATTCCCAGAGCACACGTCACTTCCTGCCGTGTAAAGTAGACATGTATGTGGCCCCTCAGCACTGCGAGCCCATGAGGGAAGGGACCATGTGCTGCTCACGCCATGCCTCCAGCATCCAGCACAGGGCTTGACATGAGTGGGACTTCGGTAAACATCTGTCTAATCAAGAATAATGACAGCTGCAGAGAACAGGTAATTAGCACGTGCTATGTGCCAGGCATGACTGCAACTGCTTTACATGCATTGATTTAATGCTTTACATATATTACCATATTGAATGTACACAGCCTCCCTATGAAGTATGTCCTATAATTACTCCCATTTTTCAGATGAAGAAACCAAGTCACAGAGAAGTCAGGTACTATGCCCGAGGCTGAACAAGTGACAGAGCTTCCAGTTGAATCCAGGCCATGTAGTCCCAGAAACATGTTCTTAACCACCGAGCAGCCAATACCACCTCACTCATCTTTATATCCCCAGCGCCTAGCAAAGGCCCAGGGGGGCAGCAACCACTCCACTAACAGGTGTTCACAACGGCCCTGCATTGGAAGACCACCCCCAGTCCTGGCGAGACGCAAGATGGGAAGAGCACCTCGCAGAGTGGATCCAACCCCTGCCAGGCCCACCACCAGCACGTGCTCAGGTGGGCTGCCCCCTTCCCTTCGTGAGTTGCCCGGTCTCCACTTCACCGCCAGGGCGAGCTCCTGAGTCCATTCGCAGGAGCAAGCCTAGACTTGAAGGCTGTGGCTTCGTTACCATCAGGACTGGCTGCCCATCTCTGTCTATATCCACTGAGGTTTCCCCACACTTGTTTTGTCTTCCGGAGGACCCCATCCTCAGCCACTGTCAGAAATAGTCTGTGTGGCTGGAGATGCTCCCGACCCCAAACTAGAAGGCCAGGGAGTCGACCCTGCATCATACTTCTCCGACTTCAGCCCCAAAGTCACACATGCGACACACTGTTCCTCGGACTACAAAATGCAGGGGAGTTCTAGTGTTGTACAATGTGATTCCAAAGCCAAGTGACGTTAATCTTTGAGCTTATTTATTCCCAGACTGTGTGCAAAGGGACCAAGGCTCAAGACAGACAAAGACGACCCCAGCTGATGGTTCTGAAGACCCTGGTCCAGTCTCCCCACAGCAGTTCTTCACCACAAAGCCCAGCAAATTACATGCATCGGACCCTCCCCCTGCCAAAATACGTCTCACGTCATGCTGTTCAAAAGGATAATCCCCAGCTAAATCCTACACAATCGTCCCCAATGTTTGCTGGTAATGGACACCAGAAAGCTAGTGAACTTGTCTCCGCTCTAAGCACATTTGCTAATAACTCTTCCGTGGAAAGAGCTCCATTCCTGCTGATCTCAAGGCTCTGGACATCAGACTCCTAACAAATTTCCTTTGACTTTGTTTCACATAATCCCGCTTCTGTCTGCTTCATGCTCTTCTCCAAGTGTGTTGGGTCCCAGCGGGACATTGTCCTCCATGAATGATGGCTTCAGGCTCGACAAATGGCCCTCCATCCATCATTGCCGAGCGCCAGCGGCAGCAACAGAGGCTCTTCTGTTCCCTCCTGCAAGCAGGCAGAGTGATGGCCCTGCCTCGGACTTGCCTCCCCCACCGTCCTGGGAGAGACAGCAAGAATGCTGAGAGTTCTGGGGACATGAGTAAAGGCTGGGCCATTTCCACTTTCCACGTGAAACCCTTCTGGTCTGTGCAGACCCCATTTATGTTCTCTTCTCCCTGGTGGCCAATCCCTGCTCCCATCCATCCTCCTCTCTGCAGCCCGAGTCTTTCTTCTAACCACAGAAACCATCTCCCTATTGAGCTCTGAGAACCTAATGAGATAATCACGTTCCGTGAATACAGAACGGCAGAGCTGTCGAGGAGGACTGGCTCTGCAGTCAGGAAAGCTGGGCTCCAATCTGCTTCAGCCACTTTCAGACTGTGTGACCTTGAAAGAGGCACTTAACCTCTCTAAGCCTCAGTTTGCTCATCTGCAAAGTAGGAATAATAATGCCTACCTCATGACGTCACCATGAAACTCAAGTGGACAGTTGAGGCAATGGAGAATAATCACTAAGCATAGTACCTGGCAAACAGAAAGCAATTAATAAGGGGAAATATTATTTTTTAAAAAATTATACTATAATAATATTAGTAAGAATTCTGTATCTTCCTTAAAACTCTAGAAAAATTGATGGCAGAGAGAAATGAATTACATTTACCTGTGGCATTGGATCTCCCTTAACAAAACCTGTTGGGGGCTAAGCGTGATGGCTCACGCCTGTAATCCTGGAACTCTGGGAGGCCAATGAGGCAGGATGGCTTGAGGCCAGGAGTTGGAGGTTGCTGTGAGCTATGACTGCACCACTGCACTCCAGCCTGAGTGACAGAGTGAGAACCTGTCTCAAAACAAAAAACAAAAAGCAAAAAGAAAAAAACCCAAACAAACAAAGAAAACACCTGCTGGGGCTGGAGAAGCCTGGTGGTGCCGGTTCCACTGCAGCCCTGCATATCGCTCACACCCTGGCTCTGCCACTTGCTGCGTGACCTAGGCTAAGAGATTCTACTTTTAAAAGCCTCAATTCCCTCCTCTGCAAACTGGGACAAACAAGATGTAGCTCATAGGTCTGTTGTGAGTACTCATGTGGTTATGCAGGTAAATGTTAGCCTTTAGTTCCTAGCACATAGTAGGTGCTAAAGAAATCTTAGCTAGTTAGTTATTTATTAGACACTTAATGGGAGTCCAGGACATTTTACAAGGGGCTGGGAGAGTTTTGAAGGAGGAGGAGGAGGAGAAGAAGAAGGAAGAGGAGGAGAAAAGAGGAAGGAGAGGTAACTAAAATATGGTCCATACCCTCAGGGAGCTCACAGCGTAATGCAGGGACTCTCAGCCCTGGCTACACATCACAGACACTTAGGTAACTTTTAAGAATACTCAGGCCCAAACTCCACACCCAGAGATACTCATTTTATTGGTCTGTGGTAAGCCCTGTACATTGCAGAGGCTTCCCAGGTGATTCTAATGTGGCCAGGGCCAAGAACCATTGGCCTCTTTGGGGAAGACATAAATATGTAGCTATTTAATAATACATGCTTAGGGCTCTAACAGAGTTATGCACAAAGGATGGTAGGAACACAGGCAAAGGCAAGGATAATGCCGTGTCATTTAAGCTGAGTAACAGGGTGGGAGAAGGGGTTCACCAGAAAGGATCTGGGAGAAGAGCATTCTGAGTCTTCACTGCAAGACCCCAAATAAAGGCAGAGCCGTGGTGAGTCACCAGGCAGGGACTGGAGCAAACCAGGGCAACTGTGAGGGAGCTGGACTGATTCCCATGAGCTGAGCTCCTCGGGGACGCCAGCCCTGTATCTGCGCCCCACTCCTTGGCTGGGGCCCTGCTCCAAGGGCTTCACCACTCAAGACCAAGAGGCCTCCTCTGTGTGGGAAAGAGATAGAGCATATTCTGTATCATCAGGCAGCCTCTGGAAAGTTCCTTTGCTTCCCCATCACCTAGTGCCACATGCCTTGCAGAAAGGCCAAACACTTAGGTTGACTCACAGGTTCCTTGGGTTGGGGATAGGGGAGCAGGAACAGGTTTGCCTCCTGTCCATGGTGCTGAACAATCCCTGTGCTGGAGACCCAGGTGCTCCAAGTGTGGTCCGTAGACAAGCAGCATCCGTACCTCATGGGAGCCTGTTAGAAACGCAGAATCATGGGCCCTCCCCCAGACCTACAGAATCAGAATCTGCCGTTGCTCAAAGCCACTGTTTTCAAGCTGTAGCTTGCATCCCCTTCGTGGATGGAAGGAATAGAAAAGAATAAGAATCGTCAAAGTTCATCACATGCAGTAAGAGCGGGTATTGTTACTACATATATGGGTGTTCTAAGCAGGCCCTAAAGAGTATTTTATTACTACGAATTGCATTTTAAACATCTGAAAGCCAATGCTTGTTTTTCCCAGTTCTGCGACATTGGTGACTCTTACCAGTATCTCCTAGGATTCTGAGCCAGGTGAGGAAACAGACAGTGGGAGAAAAGAGGGTTATAGATGGATAGAGAAAGAGAATGAGAGATTGAGACTTAGGCCGCTGGAGCTGTGTGCACTGCGAGAACACTGCATGCATGTAAACGAACAAGGCTGGTTTCAGTATCATTTACCAGTCACCACAAAAGAAACCACCACCACCAGCTCAGGTATCAAATGATTGGTGAAATGAGAGCACAGCCAGGCAAATGTAGGTATGGACAAGTAAGTCAGTGTGGGCAGCAAGCATACCCAGTAGAAAGGACTGGATTGAGTGTTATTGTCTGTAGGGTTGCTTTAAAGTGCTCTTGTTTTTCCTTTTCATTTCAATAAAATTTTGCAACATTTTACACCACCCTTAGAACACATATTGCCGTGAGTTTATATTTCCCACCAGATGCAGCTGATTTTAAGTACTCGCAGATTCCCTCATATTTCTGACGGGTTGTTCCCACCAGCCCCAGGGAAGGCGGTGGGGCAGAGGGCGGGGAGCGCCACGGTTTACAGTCAAGAGCCATGGTGTTTTGCTCCTCACGATGGCCAGATTTCTTAGGTTTCCCACAGCTCACCATCATCCAAAAAATTCAGAGGCACAACTCTAGAGAACTTTGGAAAGAAATAAGTGGAGGTCTCTTTAAAATGCACAAAGACGCTTTGTTCACTTCAAGGGGTGACAGAACAAAATGTCAAGAGTAGAAGTGACACCGTGATTTTTCTTCCTTTCAGAACCGGGCAAGGGGAGTTATTAACCTCTGGCCACGCGTCTGTTATTTCATTTATACAACAGTGTCCTACATTTGATTCTGCCTAGGAAACTGGTGTCTAATGGAAGTTGACAAAAAATGATTTTAAAAATAATTTTCTTCCAGGCTAGTGCAGTTTATAAAATACTGAGCTCGATATTCCCACTTTGGGAAATTCTGCATGGAGCGAGTGCTATGGGACAAAAAGTTTAATATCCACATACGGTTTCGGCTTCAAGGAAGACCCAACTCCATGTAATTTTCCTGCAGAACATGTGTTTGTTCTACAGAACAGCAGAATCAAAACCAGCATCTCCTCCGTAATTAGCCAAAAAGTTAACTTAGACAGTTTTACTTTAGTTTTTTAAATAAAGAAATAACCAAGTAATATATATCTGTAACCTATAATTTTTTGATGCAGACAGGGTATCTAATTTTGCAAAGCCATTTTCATTCTCTCAGAGTTTCAGTCTCTCTGAGTTGGTTGGCATGATGCTTGACATGATGAATGCAGTGGCTAACTCTTATTGGTACCTACTGTTTTCCTGGGGCCTCACACCTTTATTTAGTCCACTTGACAAGCCATGGGGTGACTATTCCAATCCTTATTTTCAGATGGTAAAATGAAAGCCCAGAGAGGCTCAGTGACCTGCCTGAGGTCACACAGCTTATCCGAATGTCACAAACAGAATATGAACTGCATGTCTGACCCCAAAACTCCAAAGAAGTTGAAAAAGAGTCAACTTGTTCCATTGCCTTTTCTGTCTCAGTTTCAAAAGCCCCAATGTCTCAAAATAACCTCTTTCCTATGGGCTTCTGGCTATGTTCCCAACTTGGCACTTTCATCTCTCTGGGTCTAGCATCTGAGTAGGCTGAAATTCCCCCTGGTTTTGTCTGTCACTGAGGAATTGTCCCATGTGGGTGGATGGCCACTCAGAGAGGGTCTTCTGGAAGCCGGCTGGCTTCCCACAGTGGCCCCAAATGACAGCAGCTTCACCTCTATTCAGTCAATGATTGTAAGAAACAACATATACTTGAAGTGCGAAAATTTAAGTAAAATTCAGCTTTGAGGCTGGATTTCCTCACAGTTTAAGCAATATCACAATTTAAGCATTTCTGAAATTTGTTAATGCTTAGAGAGAAACAGGCCCCTCTGAGAAATTACATTTTGAAGATTTTGATCTGAATACAAAGACAGTCAGTTTAACACAACAATACTTTTCTGGAGCCTAGAATTTTCCTCTCACTGTGAATGGGGGAGGAAAAAAAAAGGAACCAAGGCATCATCTTAAACCACAGTATTTATTTAACAGTGAAAAAACAAATTCACTGAAAATTCTAACCAGAATTCAGGCTAGAAGGAGACCCATTTCAGCTCAACGTAATAAAGGATTTGCTGACCATCAGCACTCATCCAACAACAAAACAGCTAACCTTATTAGTTAGTGAGTTTTACCCTAAGGTGTCTGGTAAATATTTAACAACTGGCTTGCCAGAAGAGAAGGAAAGCCCTGATTTGCAGTGTTTGCTGATTTCTGTGGTGCAGATCCTCCTACCATGGCTGATTTCAAGCTACCAAAGTGAAGTCACTGCAGGTGGAGTGGGGAAGAGACAAGCAACAACAACCATCATATACAATTTCCACTACGCAGATAAAACAGACATAAATACCCAACCATCATGTACCATTTCCACTATGCAGATAAAACAGATGCTAATCACTGCAGGAGTATAGTATAATCTAGTAAAATAATCAGGAAGTGTTGAGTGTCAAGGACTCATTCCCTTTGTTTGTAATAGAATTTCTTTAAGTTCAAGTTTATATAACTTAATTTTTAATAATGGCTGTGTTTAATAACTAGCTCACAAAATTCCTGAAGAATTAACCCTTAGTCCTCATGAGCCAGTGTAGGAGCCATACTGGGGGGAGGAGGTGGCAATCTGAAGCTGGGTGGCCATTCGTCATGGATATGATTTCCTAAGTATTTAAGCCCATCCAGTTTGGGTGTCAGCCATGGCTGTAGTATCGCTGCTGCTGGCATTTCAGTCCCGACCATGTGCCAGGGAGAGCGCTGAGAGCTTTGCATGCATTATCTCATTTATTGTGACTAAAATTCTGAAAGGTAAATTGGGACTACTATCAACCCATTTTATAGATGAGGAATTGAGGCTTAGAAAGATTAAGTAACTTGCCGAGAGTCCCAGAACAGTAAGTGGCAGTGCTGAAATGATTGACTCCAAGTCCCTTTTCCTTAAACTGGGACATTACGCCGATGCAGTAAGAAATGCACTATACATGCTGGTTCATGAACCTCCATTATACTTCAGGAAAACTCATTTGTAACGTACGAGAAAAGAAGTGATAGTCTGTTCCCGTTGTAGATTTCAGAAGGGCTGGCTCACCTTTCTGAATCTAGAAACCTAAATTGAACCCAGAACATGTAAAAGAAGTGTTTAAATGAACAGTATCTTCCTTTCTTTTGTTTGGTAATAAACAACTAAAATCTTAAAATAATTAGATACATATAACATTACCATCTTTGTAAGTAAAAAAAATAATAATAATAAAGTCAACTTAACTTTGTTAAAGGGACAATTTCGGGCAAGCTAAAGAGACTGCCAGCAACATGGAGCCTGATCTGAAGTCTTGATCATCAATGCTAACAAATAACACACCCTTTTTCTTTATCTGGGGGATAGTGAAGGGATGAGCAATATGATCAAACCAGATACCTAATATGAGCAGGACAACGTATCTCTGTATTGCAAAGATGCAGGTGATTACAGAAGCTGTGTCCCAGTACCTACCACTGCCTTCTCCACTGTGCAGTGAAACAGTGGGTGACCCCATGCTCAGCTAGCAGCCTTCCAACCTGTCCCATCCTGAAGCTCATCACTAGTGCCCTAGTCCCCACCAGGCAACCACAACAACTGAGCTTGCAGTTGGCGAGGTGTTCTTCCCAGGTAGAGGCTGCCCTGGTGATTAATGGGGCTGCAGTGGACCTCACTGTATTGCTCCCCACCTACCTTCTACTCCAATGGAGGCTCCTGGCAGGGCAGGGAGAACACAGCCCATGGTAGGGCAGAGGGCCCAGCACCCACGGGCTCCCCTTCTTCTTACCTTCTGTAGCCTCCTACTCATGGTAACATCACCAGGATTGCAACTGGATGCATGCGTTTACAGTCAGTGTTTACCTATGGAAGTTCTGGTCAGTCACTTAACCGAGCTCCCTGAGCTGAGCATGTTAGTTGCTTTTTCATCATGCCTCTGTAGCATGGAAGGACGGAGTAGAGCTGCATGATGCAAACCATCTACGCTGCAGGCAACAGCTCCTGCTGCAACACACAGGTGGTGTGGCGAGGGCTGCCCGGCTCTTGGCCTGGAGGAGTCTTACTTTAAAATCAATCAAAATAGCAGTTGAGAAAGAAATAATAACAGCTATAAATTTTTTTTAACATAAATGATGTGGCAGGTGAGTTGCTTCCAGTTCTCATAAGCAGCTCTTCAAGGTAACTGTGGCTATCCTAGTTCTCGGATGAGGAAGCCAAGGCTCAGAAGAGTTGAGATGCTCGTCCAGTGTCGCACTGCCAGTATATGGTAGAGCCGGGTTTTAAACTCACGATGTTTGTTTATATCCAGAACCCTTATTCTAGCCACAATGCGCAAAGGGGAAAAATAATTACTGAGGGCTTATTCTGTGCCCATAATCACGATGAAGAGACTACTGATAATGAAAACAGCTAACATTTACATAGTACTTGCAATGTTTCAAGCAAGGTTAAAATAAAGGTTTTCAAGTTCTCCCAACAGCCTTCATTTTAGAGATAAGGAAACTGAGGCTCAGAGAGATAATACAATCTGCCCAAGGTCATACAGCTACGGACTGAGCTAGGTGCCTCTGCACAAATGCTTCTCTTAGCATCCTCTTATCAATCTTGAGAAAGGGGTGGTAGCATTACTGATTCACGGAAGAGGAAACTGGGGCTCGGAGCAGGTAGGAGACTTGCTGAGAGACACGTGGCTAAGAAGCATTTATAAATGGAAGCATTTATCCCAGCAGTGATTACATCTCAGGAGTACAAGGAGACCTGGTTCGCGATTAGCTCACCACCTGCTGGTTGCACAACTTTGGACCAGTCCCTTATCCTCTCTGTGCCTCAGTTTACTCATGAGGACAGTGAGGGGCTTTAATCAGGGCTTCCCTATCCTCCCAACCAGGCTGAACACACCAGGACCCCGGATGCTGGAATGATGCATGTGAGATGTTCTCTCAGCAGGAGGAGAAAAATGCTGCCTTAAGACCAACACATGCGCCCCCCACCGCCCTGGCTGATACAGTTTCAGGCAAATAAACAGTCTCGAACGCTTCCCAAATCGCTGCTTAATGCTTGTCCTCAGAGCACGATCTCGTTTCTGAATCTGCAGAAAGCGTTTATGGCAACACTGTTAACGGTGCAACGTCCCAAATGATTTATCAGAGCAGGTGACGTAAAAGAGCAGCGAGAAATCACAGGAGGAGGAAGGGGGTTAACTACTCGATGCTTGCTGGGAAGGAAAGAGGGAGATGGAGCTGGGAGGAAGCAGGCGATCTCAGCTCTAGCGACTTGTCACAGGCCACGTGTGGCGACTTTCTGTACGAGCAGGGAATGACAAAAAATAGAAGGACAATTTGGGTGGGACATGCCAGAGGGGCAGACAGGAATTCACGGAGCCTGCTGGCGTGTCAAAGGCACACCCAAGACTGGGGTGCTGAGCGCAAACGTGTCACCGAGCCGTCCCCGTCTCCGGGGCTAGTCTGGGTCAGCCAGGAGCTGGAGGCATTAAGAGGTCTACGTACAGATGTCACGCTAACCGTGCCTATTTGGCCTGTCCAGTGCATTGTGGGAATATCAAGCTACTTGGAAGGAAAGGGCAAAGGTCAGAGGTAACAGGGTGGATGAGAAAGTACTGGATCTTGGCCAAAATGGGACTGTGCAGGGCCTGGAAATCAATGTGAGATCAGTTTCATTGATATAAATTCCTGGAAACAGGCGTAGCTCTGGGTGAGCCAGACCTCACCTTGTCTCACCTCCTCTGCATTGTCTACATCCCCTCTCATGACTTCGCGTCACATCTCACGTCTTAGTACCAGTTACTCCTCTGTCTGGATGGCCCCTGCTGTGCTCTGCTGGCAACGTCCTCTCCTTCCCTTTGGCTTTTTCAAGTATCACCTGACTTGGGAAGCCTCCTTCCCCTGCACGGGCTGGAGTCCGGTGCAGGCAATCCAAGCAGTTGCACAGGGCTGTGTGCTTAAAAGAGCCCTGTGCTTGGTTTAATGCTCTGCTGTTGCTGTCTTTAAATTCTTGACTTTTGAATATGGGACTCTGCAGTTTTGCTTTGTACTGAATCCGGCAAATTGCGTGGCGGGCTGTGCTCCTACCCCTTGAGGCTGTGGTCTCACAGCACCTTACACACTCCTGTACCATAAAATGCATCATTGTTCTTAGTCGTTTGTATCTTTCTCCTCTGCCTTATTGCAAACAACAAAAAAAGGTGAGTATTTAAATAGTTAAAAAGGATGCCAACAACCCCCCGTCCCCCAAAAAAACCCCTACAACACAACAAATAGCAATTTGGCATAAACTGGTAATAGATGAGAAAGAGAAAAAAAACAATGACAGGCGGGTAATCACAGTTGAGCTATGAATTAGGGTGATTCTCTTAACAGACAGACCTCAGTTTTGACCGTATACTCCCTAGCAGTCTACAGGGACAGTGAGACGTTACTGTTCACGCAATTCCATGTTTACAAGATAAAAACAAACCAACTTCTCTGGAGAGGCATATTTATTCTTAACACTGAGAAGAAATAAAATTTCTTCTGAGAATCCTCATAAAAAGGACCTTGTAAACCAGGGGGGCTTTAACCTGGTACCTGCTCCTCATGAAACAGTCTACGGCACTCAGTGTCCCTGGGGAAGGACACTGCTTTGGGGAAAGCTCCATGCTGGGGCTGGATTCTCACAAAGAATTAAGGTTCACTGTGCTATAACGATGGACACTCACAGTAGATGCTCTCCCATAAGGACGCTTCATCCAGGCTAGCGGCATCTCCACAAAGCGCAGTTCTACATAACAAGTCTTACTGATTTGGCACTGGGAACTTGCTAGAATGGAATTATTTGTGTATGGGCCCACCTGAAGGAGATCTGAAGGCAGAGACCTTTTCCTTCTCACCTCTGATCCCAGAAGGCCTAACCCGAGACTCTACATAAAATCAGCATCTGGTAAAATTGGCTGGGCAGCTACCTGGAAGAACAGATGAATAAATGACATAAATGAATAAGTGAACTGAACTTCTAACAACCCATCTAGTGCTCTTTTCACTCCAGCATGCGGAGGACTGAACTCTTGCTTAGGAACGTTGACCTCCTCTCTGTCAGCCTGTCTGGTGATAATTCCCTGGGTCTGGGGTTTCAGCAGCAAAGGGGGACCCTCCCAGGCCCTTGAGCTTCCCTAAAAAGGCAGCTTGTCCTCTAGGGCAAAGCATCTCAGGGGCTGTGATGGTTAATTTTATGTGTCACCTTGACTAGGCAGTGGTGCCCAGGTGTTTGGCCATGTTGCCATGAAGGTATTTGTGGATGTGACTAACATTTACGATCAGTTGACTTTAAGTAAAGCAGATTACCCTCCCTAATGTGTGCAGACCTCATCCAGTCAGTTGAAAGCCTTAAGAGAAAAGAATGACATTTCCTAAGGAAGACACAATTCTGTCTCAGGAGTCAACTTAAAAATTCTGCCTGAGTTTCCAGCCTGCTTGGCCTCCCCTGCAGATTTGGACTTGCCAGTCCCTACAATCGTGTGAGCCAATTTCTTAAGATGAATCTCTCTCTCTCTTTCTCTGTGTGTGCACACACATGCAAATATACACACAGTCATTATCCCTCAGTATCTGTTGGAGATTGGTTCCAGGAACCCCCTGCAGATAAAATCTGTGGATGCTCAAGTTCCTTATATAAAATGATGTAATATTTGCATATAACCTACGCACATCCTCCTGTGTACTTTAAATCATCTCTAGATTACTTATAATATCTAACACAATGTAAATGCTATGTAAATTGTTTTATACTGTATTTTAAAATTTGTATTGTTTCTATTGTTGTAGTGGTATTTCTTTTTTTTTCCCCCGACTATTTTTGGTCCATGGTTGGTTGAATCCATGGATACAGAGAGCTAACTGCATATAGATACAGATGCACAGACACACATATATATGTATTATAGATTATGTAGACATATATGTAGATATAGATAGATAGATACAGCCTATTGGTTCTGTTTCTCTAGAGAACCTTGAACAGGGACTAAGCACTCTTTATCACTGAGTAGGTGACACTGCTGCTCTCCCTCAGAAGCCATCTCCATTAGGGGTTCACAGAAGGGGACACAGAAAATACAAGAAAGGGAGTTTCCAGAACCAAAATGAATGTGAGAAACCAGCTGCTGGCCTTAGGGGTCAGATGAATGGAAGTCAGAAGGGACCACCCCCAGGAGACAGGCCCCGCCTCTCCGTGCTTTCAGTCTCTTTCAGGGAAGGGCTGGCAGATGCAAACTGCCACCTGGCCCCCTGATGGGTTTTTCCGAGGAGGAGGACCCTGATATGCTCTGGTAACCCATCCCCAACTGTCAGTATTCAAATAAGTTGTTGAGATGATCCAAAGTTGGCAGTTGAGGGAGAGAGAGGAAGGAAGTCACAGGGAAAGGCTGTCGATGACATCTTTGAGCTGGTTCTGCCCCACTCCTGAGAAGTGAGGGCTATCTTGTGCTGGAGAGGGTGTCCCCAGCCTCGTAACCTTTAACTGACTCTCCAAGAGCAGCTAATATCTATGTGGGCCATCCATGGGCTAAAGTGGTCCTCTCAAGGATATGACGGGGGAATGACCACACCCATTTCAAGGAAACTCAAAGAAAAGTGGCCAAGATGGAACTGGAACTTGAAGCTGCTGGAATGAAAAGACCACACAACCTTCCCTTGGCCGTGTCTTTGGTTTGTTTGTGTTGAGCTCTGAAAGAATGCCCCACTGGTACAATCTTGGCTTCACCAGTTACTAGGCATGTGGGCACGGACAAGTAACACATCACCTCCAAACAGCAGGATCCTCCTCTGTCAAATGCCTGCCTTTCAAGATTAAGTATTCATTGAGATCAAGCCACCCAGCACTTGGTAGGTGTTCAGTGAACAGAGACTACTGTCATTAATTTACAATTCACTGGGTCAGAGACATGGCTGACTCGCGGGACCAATATCGTGTCTGTATGAGAATACACCCGAATGGCTCCATAACCCCTAGCAGGAGACGTTACATCTCCACGCTCTGCAGCTCGTGCCGTCCTTAGGAGAGCACGAAACACCAGCTCCATCAGGGAATTTTTGCACCAGGATGGGAGAGCGGGTAGAAATGTGAAAATTAGGAAACAAAATCACTTTGTGAACTCATTAAACATGTGCCTGCTCGCGTCTCTGTGTGCATCTCCTGTTCCTGCTTTGGGTGGCGTGACTATTATTAACCACCACCCTCACAGAGGAAACGTGCGCCTTATCCCAGGAACATATTGCGGGGAAAGAGATTTCTGAATATAGTGCAATCAACAAGTTTTTTAAAAAGTCCCACCTCTCTGCAGTAGAACCTGGCTCAGAAACCATCTTGGGCTCCCCACTGCTTGCAGAATGAAGTACAAGCTCCCAGATGGGTGTGGAAGGCCTTTCTCATGAAGGCCCCCAATCCACTTTCCATTTGGTTTCCGCTTCTCCTGTAAGCGTCACCAGCCCAACCAGGCCACCCAAGGTTACCGCAATGACCTGTCCTACACTGTGATTTGCTTACAGTATCTGCTGTCTGAACACCGTCCTTGTCTGTATCTTTGCCCCTCGAGTGTCTATCCAGTGCTCAAGGCTCTTCTCAAAGGCTTCCTTTTCTGCCAAGCCAGTCTGGACCCCCGAGTCCAAACTAACCTCCATCACACTGGAAGTCCCATAACTGTTAGCTCATTTGCTGTTCACAGCACTTACTGTATTATATGGCAAGGTGTCACTTTCTTGTATGTTTCTCATCTGTTCTTCCTGTCCTGCTCACTGCCAGTTTTAGGTCAAATTCTCCAATAGTAGCCATGAGGTTCTCGTGCCATGAGAATCCCAACATCCTGACTTGGGGTCATGAGTTTGGCATTCCATACTCAGCTCCCATTTAACTGAGTCTCTTTCTCCCATTTCCTGGAGCTTTTCCATGTTCATGGTTATCTCCTTAGCCAGGCAGACACCTCCTTTGGGGAGGGAGCCATGTTTATTCATCTGTCCCCACACCCCAGTGCTAGGCATATAGTAAGTTTTGGTAAATATCTATTCATCATTAAATAAATTAGAAAACAAGCTAATAAATTAGTGAAAAAAAAAAAGAAAAAACTGAATCATAAGCTCTTTAAGGGCAAGGGCCTCATTTCACTTATTTTCCTTTCTCCCTTTAATGCTCTGGCTGCAGCAGAAGCTTAATTAAAGATATGGGTTGCTCTGAACTGAACAATACTCAGGTCTTGATACTTAAAACAGAATATTAATCTTCATAAATGTTCAGACATTTTTTCCCCCAGCCTTTGCAAAGTGGGGTTATGTAAGTCAGCCAGAAGGTGAAACAAAAAGACTATGTTGACAATTCTAAGTGCCACAGAAATAGATAATTTTAATGGATACAGTATTTCTACAGAAATAAAATACTATAATTGAGACAGCGGCCCCAAGTTTCACCACTGGATGATAGTGAAGTTTAAATTTGGATCAATGAGGAAGGTCTACAAGTCAATTACCTTTCATTTTATTCCTCTGCAGTAAATGAAAGTTTAGAGCCAATAGCAAAAGTACATTGGAAAGGACCATTTAACAATTTATCAGTTCAGACATCACCACCACCACGACAAACATTCTCTATAAAAGACATCCATATTTATTAGCTCATTGAATTTAAGTCAATCTCAATTCAAAGCTCACAGGTAGTTATGAAACACAGAGAGTTAAGTTTCATTATCATTCCCATTTTATAGCTAAGAAAACTGAGTCTTAGTAACTTGTGCATCTTGCCCAAAGTCACTCATGTATCTAGTAAGAGCAGAGTCAAAATTGGAAATGAGATTTTCTTTTTGACCTCCATGTCCTATGGCCTTTGCCCAAAATCAGACCTACTCAGGGAACCAATGGGAGAAGAGACAGCGACAACAAGACACTTGGGGAAAGAAATCTAAGCTCGGTGATCTGCATCCTGGTTCCTCAGAGGCCTCCGTGTGTGTCTTCAAAGAGGCAATTCCACCACTGTCTTTCAAATGCCACTGAAAGAAGAAAGTGCCAGAGAACTAAAGGCTTTCAGGCCCTGCTCATGAACTGTGAAGGAAAATGTTTCCAGGGCACAATTTAGGGAGTGAATGCTTCAGTGCGCGTAATGACAGCCCCACAACCTGATCCAGCCCCTCTGCAGTCCCAAGGGACCCAGGGTGCGTCAGCATGGGGAGATTACTTGAAAAGCTTCCTTAGCAAGACATCTTTTTTCTTTGTTTTCTAGAAATCAAAACATTTCTCTTTCAGACCCATCCCGAGACAGAGGCAGAACTTCTGTTGCAATCAGGAACATGAGGGAAGAAAAGAATGAACACTCAGGCTCAACATTTTGCATATTCAGTCTCCTTCTCTTTCCACAGTCCTACAAAGTGCATGTGATCGTTCTCATCCACCGACAAGGACGCAAAGGCTCAGAAAGATCGAGTGACTTACCCAGTAAGCAAGTAGAAAGTGGCAGGTCCTGAACTCCAGCCCATGTTTCCTGGTCTCTAGCACTCTTGTTCTTCCTTCCCCAGGCTGGGAAGAAAGTGCTTTGTCTGTGCAGCCCACAGAGAGGCCTCGGAAAATCACAGCAGATGGAAAGACAGAGTCTGTCTCCCAGGTGTTGCAGACTGCCCAGCCGACTCCAGGAAAGGCCCTCTATCCTCATGCTAAGTGGCTTCTCGTTCCCGTGACAGCAAACCCTCCAACCGTGATCCTGCAGCCGCTGTAGGATGCAGGTCAGTGTGCCTGGTCAGAGGTGGTGGGAGGCGGGGGGCACACAGAGGGAGTGTGGGAAAGAGTCTGTTCAAACCGTGATGCGGTAAATGAGGGGGTCACCTGCTATAACACGCCCACTCCTGTGCTGGACAACAGATGGAGAACTGAGGGCGAAAATTTACATTTACTGAGCACCTACTATGTGCAATGCCCTATGTTAAGCACTTTTTTAATATGTATATTATTGCATTTACTCATCAAAATAACACTGAGAGGTAGGCAACAGGAGCTCCATTTCACAGAAGAAACCAAGGTTCCTGGGGGCTCAGGGACTTAGCATTCCAGAGCTGATATAGCCCAAAAGCTGGGCTACTCCGGAGATTCTTTAGAAATAACAGAAAAGTTTCTCATGGAAAAAGCCATTGTCCCTACAAAGCTGCCCTTCCAGCCTGGCAGAGAACCATCCCAGCTGACCTGGCCCAACTGAAATTAACCATCGGACTAGGCACTGGCCTCTTGGACACCCCTGAGGAGGAGCTAAGCTGGTCAAAAGCCATGGAGAACTCTGAGCAAGTGGCAGCCCTAACGGATGGACGGTTTTGTTTTCCCCTCAATTATCGTTCCTTTTCCCTCACAGTACGCAGATTTCCTTTCCACCTTCTCCAAATTTTGCACCACGTCCACAGTTGGCAAAGGGTAGGAATAGAGAATTTCCTCAGGGCAGAGCCTTAAGGCACCCAGGATTCAGAGACTGAGGCAGTGTCCCCAGCTCAGTAGTGACAGGGGAGCATTTCCTTTGGAAAAGCGAGACTTTCACTCATCCATCAAATATTTGCTAAGCACCTCCAACATCCTAGCTCAGTCACAGGCAAGAGAGAGCTCTTGTTCTGGCAGAGAGATGGCAAATGAAGTGGTAAACACGAAAGACATGAGACGCTATGATGGAAAGCGACTGTGGGCAGGGGCAGGGTTGGGCGGACAGGAAGACTTGTCTGTGTCGGGGGTGGTGTCGAGGGTGTCGCGAGGACTTCGCAGGAGGCGGCACTTGAGTGAAGAGCAGGGTAACTGGGAGAAGCCAGCCGTGCAAAGACCCGGGGCAGAGCACTCCGGCAGCAGGAGCCGAGCACAGGCTTGAGGCAGGAAAGTGTTGGCTCATTCCAGTAAGAGGAAGAAGGCCAGTGTGTCCGCGGCCGGGTTAGCGGGGAAGGGCGGATGAGATCAGAAGCTGGCAGGGCAGGTAGAGCAGGCTGTGTGGGCCTCAGCGTAGCCTTTGGTTTTCATCTGAGTGTTCTGGGAAGCTACGGAAGGTTTTAAAGAAGGCAGTGACAAGAGCTGATTTATATGTTTTAAAGATCTCTCGCTGCCTTGCAGGGAATGGCTGGTAGAGAGGCAAGCAGGGAGGCTGAGCAGGACCCGCTGAGTAAGAGATGAAAGTGGCTTGGGCTACACTGGTCGAAATGGAGATAAAGGGAGTGGAGAGATCCAGGCAATGCCGTGTTGGTAAATGTTTAATGACCGGCTCTCTGGGGGAAAAGCCTTGTTTGCCAATCTCCATGGTGCAAACACTCCCACTGCGGCCGATTTCGAGCTGTCAATGTGACACCAGTGAACACAGAACTGGGCGGACTGTGCACGATCAAATCTCGAGAGGCGGCGTGAGCCGACTCCAGCACACTTCTAGGTTCGGGGGTCCACTTGATAGGACTTGCCAGTGGACCGGCACGGGAGCGAGGAAAACGGAGGCATCAAGGGCGACATCGAGGACTTGGGCTGGCGTGATGGGAAGAATGGAGAAGCCACTTCCTGCGTCACTGGCCCCTGTCCGTTCCCTGGCTTCTGGATTCCCGAAGGGCAGGAGGCTACGGGGAAAGAGCACAGCCACCGGGCTCTGGGCTCCCTGGGAGCTGACTGCACACCTTAGTCCTCCCCGTTTCCTCACCGCACTCGGCCTGGTGCACAGACAGAATTTAACAAGGGCAAATGCAAGAACAAAGGAGCAACCCCAGTTTCTTCATCTGCAAAATGGGATGGTAATATTAATATCCTCCAAAGTAACCGTGAGAATCAAATGGGAAATAATACAAAAGCTACCAGAGTTGAGAGCTGTGTCCACAGGCGTCACATCATTATCCGTACGTCAGCCCTGGGAAGCTTTTCTACCCCTTTGACAGATGAGGAGAAGCTCAGAGCCATTACGTGATGCGCCCAAGCCCTAGTTGACATGTTGCAGAGCCGGGATTCGAGCAGCCCCAAGCAGTCAGACTGACACTCTCAGCTGCTGGAGCCAGCCCAGCCAAAGGCCGGTGAGGTTCCACTTTCTCACCAGGAGCAACAGATGCCACATGGGTCTCGAGGACACGTCAGCCACCCCCTGCCTTGCCAAGATCTGCAGGCGAAACAGTATGACTAAAGTGAAACTCGGGCGAGAGCTGGGAACCGGATTTTTCCCTCTCCTGGCCAGGAAGAAGGGAGAGAGAGGTCCCCCAGGAGCAGAAGAGGATTTGCTTGCACTATTTAGGATGAATGCTTCCGAGTCAGAGAAAGTAGGGGGACGGAGGCGCGGCCGCCCTGCTGGAAAATGCTGTGATTGTGCTCGGCACAATGGCGAGTGTGTTCCCTTGGTAGAGACAGGCTGACCTGTCCCTGACTGATTAGTGGAATTTTTTTTTACCCCTTTGCACGGCCAACGTTTTTTCCGAGGCTGACAGAGGTGTACGAGCCCGGGCCTCGGTGGCAGAGTCCTGAGTTTGGACTCCGCTCTCACTGCTCACAGGCTGTGTGATCTTCAGCCAGGGGCTCACGTGAGCAACCTGCACCTCTGTTTCATCATCTGTAAAATGGGGGCACAGCAGAGCTCTCACCTCGGCGGGCTGCAGCAGCCCTGAGGGGACTCCCAGGGTTGGCAGGGAGGACAGCTGGGCTGCCAACACAGTGGCCGCGTTCCCCAGTGTCTACTACACAGAGGAGAGAAACGAAGAGCAGGAAGGAAAAGAAAAATCCCCTCAACTCACTGCTATGTGTTGTATAAATGTAAGTGACACATTAGTTCCCTCTCACCCTGGGAAGGCTGCAAATTGTCCGATGCAAGATGGAGCCTCGTGGCTCTGGTAAATCACGGTGCTTCCCGAGACCGCTGGGCAGGGGAGCCTCACGGGGCTGAGCTCAGCCCGCCTGCCAGCCTCCCTGTTCTGTCTGGGGCTCCAGGCAGAATCCCTGCTTTGCCACGTAATGGCTCCAGTTCCAGCAGCCTCGGCTACTCATGCAGAAAGGACACTTGTTCTGAAATCACTGTTGTCAAAACCTGTCAGGTTTTGGCGCTCAGGTGTACCAGGGCACAAATCCATTCAGCCGGAGGAGACGATGATTCACAGTGCAACAGGATGCTTTGCTTTAATAATAATAGATGCTATTTACAGAGTGCTTACTCAGTGCCAAGCACAAATCTCATCCTCACACAACCTGTAAAGTGGTTTTGACTATTATTCCCATTTTATCGCAGAGGAAACTGAGACCAGAGAGGTTAAGAAACTCACTGGCTAGAAACTAGCAGAGCTGGGACATGACCCAAGTAGCCCAATACCAGGAGCTAAACCCTCAGCTACCGCCCCAACCTGCCACTCCAGCTCCTCCGGGGATGAATGGTTCATTTCCAGGTTATAGGCTGGGATGCAAGGCTAGAATCCTAGAATTTAACACAAAAGTCACCAATTAAATGGCTTCAGAGGCCAGAAAGCAGATCTGGCCTCAGTCTCAGCTCTAGGGGGCGGGGTGAAAATGAGGACTCCGTCAACATATCTTATGTCTTTTTTTTCAAAGTAAGTTGAACAACTTGAACTTTCATTAGAAATCTCTAAAAAAAAATAAGGCCGACATTATGCTGGCCCACCAGAATCCATCCGGGGGCTAATTGTGGCCAGGGCATAGCAGTTTGCAACCTCCGTTGTTGCTTTATAGTTTATAAGCACTCCTCCCACCCACTGCGTCTCTTAATTGGATATGCAATGCTATTGTTCTCCCATTTCACAGATAAATAAACTGAAACTATAGAGCTTAAGGAGAGTACATCTCTTTCCATGAGGAAACATTATAAATTATTGAATATTAGGGACCTTGATGATGTAGTCTACACCACTGCATTGTCCTGGCTGAGCTTCTTCCAGCCTCTGCTTGCTCACCTCCTCCAGGGACAGGGAGCTCACTCCTTTGCTAGCAACTGGAATCATTTTTAAACAGTTCTAATCTTGAAAAAGTCACCTGAACTTCTGCCTGCCTATCCTGCTCAGGAACTCTGGAGGTATGCCCAATTCCCCTTCCACATGACGAGTTTTGCCAGTCACCAATGGTGAAGATGGCAGGGAAATGAAGTGGAAATTTCACTGAACACCTCCAGAGCAGGAAGCTCAGCGTTCAGTACTTAACATGCTTTTTTCCCCCCATTAAATCCTTAGAGGAGGGCAACACAGTAGCCTTTCGTATCCCCATTTGCAGCTGATGTTTAGGGAGGCTGGGTACTACCCCCAAAGTCAAAGCTGGTATATGACAGGGAGAGCATTCAAAACAAAGTCTGCCTGATTTCATGGCTGCCCATCCATTCATCCATCCAACACATATTCACTAAGAACCCAGGGTGTGTCGGGCCCTGCTCTGGACACGGAAGGATACAACTTTCCCCTCTGCCATGCCACTTCCCATCTTCTTCTTTTTCAGGCAAAAATACCTGGGATCTTTCATCTGATCTTTATGTGGTCACTTGCTAGACCATTCCTCTTCTCTGACTTGTAGGAACAAACATGTGTCAACATCCCCATTACGCAGAATGGAAGATGATCTTTGAGCAGAGCCCAGACAAGCACGTGGCAGGGAGCGGCCCCTGCCTGACTTGGCGCTCTCTCCTTGCACTGACAGAGCCTATGCTCATATCAGCTTTTCTGGCTGCCTTCCCACAAGCAACTTTTCAGCCCAAACCGTGAAAATTGTTTTCACAGCTGCTGCTACTAAACCATGTCTGGTCTTGGGATATTGGATTTGAAGACCCAGGAAAAATGAAACTTCACCGAATACCTACTGAGTCAATTGTATATACTAAATATTTTATAAACATTTTAAAATTTGTATTACTATTTTCATTTTCCAGCACAAAAAATACAAGGCTCAGCGAGGTTAAGTGACTTGTCCTCGATCATTTAGCCAGTAAGTCATGGAGGTAGATGTGAGCTCAAGCCTGTCTGGCTCTAGAGTTTGTTTTTTCCTAATGGGTTTCACATTCATTCCTGTTAAATTTCCTCTCCCTTGAACAGGACATTGCTCTGGACTCTTGTCTTTGATCCAATATCCTGATGACACACTCTGCCTTTCTTAGCACACAGAACGAGCTGTGTAAGTCATCTGGAGTTCCTGAGCACAGGAACACCGAGGGCGGCAGACACCACTGACTACCTAACTGGGCTTGTGGTAGAAAGTAAACAGAGTGACAGCCCTAACGAGAACAAGCACCAGGACCAAAGACCAGATCCCAGCGGCCTTGCAGGTAAAGAACTGCTGCTGAACAGGAGACGGACTGCCTTACAATGTCTCATGCAGTCTGGCAGCGCTCGGGCGGACCCCTAAGTGGGCCCATCTGAAGACGCCCAACCATGTCTTTGAATGTGACTGTCCTGGGTTGGGGCTGAGTGCCCTGACCTAGGCCACGTGCCAGGAAACGCCTGTGCACCACAGCAGGAGACAGACATTGAAGAGGAGCTATGCCAACAGCCTCCACCTCCCACCTCCAGGGCCCCCTCCCTTGACCCACCCCCTTCTGCCCGCTGGGTACTTCCTAACCTGGGGCCCTGCTCAAACCTTTCCACAGCTGCCCGGCACCTTCAGGGTAAAACCCCGTCCTCATTTGACGCTGTCAGAGGCTCCCGAGGCCTCGCCCCTTGCCACTCCCCAACCGTCCCCAGGAAACAACCCTGTTCTGTGGCTTAGCATTTTCCCAGGCAGGTTAAAAAGAACCCTAGCGCTAAAAGACGCTCCAAGTGTCCTGAGACACCAACAGGTCTAGGAAATGCTGCAAACAATGTCTCAAGGAGCATCAGCACGTGGCATATGACTGAGAAGTCCTGTCGGCACGAGATCTGTTTCACTGTAAGCCGGCGTTTCCACTTCTGTGACAGACTCCTTGTCTGACTAACACCCATGAACATCCCAAGGGAAGGATTTTTGGATTAGTCGCCGATGTCACCAACTTCCCATCATTTCTTTTATGCTTTTGGGGCACTGCATTATGCTGTGCCTTCCAACAAAGGTTATTCTCCTTTCTCCACCCACAAAACTCATATTCGTGCTTCAAAGCCTGGTTCAACTTACAGCTCCTCTGAAAAATATTCCTGTAAACTCCAGGCTTGATTTTGTTCTTCCCTTGATGATAGCACTTATCGCAGGATTTGTTACAGTTCCATTTCCTTTTAAAGTGTGAGCTCCCTGAGGACAAGAACCAGGCCTGCTTATTTTCTAGCAATGCAAGTGCATGGCACGGTTCCTGGAGCGGTGGTCCACGCTCACGGTGTGATGGGATGTAATGAGCGCTGAAGGAGCAAGAAGGTGAATGAGCCCACAGTCACCATGAGAACATGCTTCAGCCTGGCCCTGCTGCGGAACCCTGCCAGGTGCTCTACGCCGTGACTGGGGACAGCGCCCTCCCCTCGGCAAGGCAACACGATCTCAAGGCAATAGCTGCCACGCTCCAAGAGAGTCTACGGGTCACTTCAGGAAGATTCAAAATAGATGCTACATCACTTGGTGTTGCTAGGAAACAGCTCGTTTGCTACAAGGCAGGTTGATTAGCACTGTGCAGAAGACACAAACTAAGAAATGGCTGCATCTTCTCATCTGTCCAAACCAGACATCGGTTTCTATTTCAGCTTAGGTGGAAAAGCAAAGTTTGCAGTCAGATTTGAAGACTGCAGATGCTTCTCAGAAGACCCTGGGACACCTCCGAGGCCTGGGGTGACTCTAAGTGCTGAGACCAGAAGGGACAGACTTAATTTGCGAAGTCTACCTCAGTCTTGCACTTGGGGACTTTGTGCATCTTGGCCCAGGAAGAGCTCCGAGGAGACACAGTCTGGGGAAGCGCCAAGTGCAGAGAGGAGAAGCCTCCAGGTGCCTGCTGCCCCCTCCCCTGCCTGTCTTTGAGTTATAGAAGCCAGGCGTTGGAGTGACTCGTTCTGCCTAGAGGTCTCACAGGGCAAGCAGGAAGCTCCAGGCCATTAGGGATGAGGGCTTACAGGCAGGGGACGCTGACTTCCTTTCAAGTGGGCCATCCTGGGACCCACTTCCTCCACAAAGCCCTCTTTGCCGGCTCCTTGTCTAAACCACAGAGCAGTGTGCTAGATGCTTTCGTGGGGATTATCAGCTATGTACAGATGAGGAACCAGGCTCAGTGATCACACCGTGAGCAACTGGCAGGCCAGCACTTGCATCCAAGTCTCACTAACACATGTGCTGTGACACAAGCTAGGTCTGAACTGAGCAGGAAACAAACAAATGCAATTTTTAATCTTTGAGTGTTTTCTCCCTGCTATATGGAAGAATGTCTTGAGGGGTGGGAGGGAAGTATGGTTTGGTCCACAGAGCCCCACTTGTATAGTCAGGGATATGGATTCACATCCTGCTCTACCACTATCTGCACTGCCTTGAGCAAATTTCTGTCCTGCTCTGGGTCTCTAGCTTCTGGTCTGTTAAATGGGGATAACAAGAGCCGTCCTACATACTTGACTTCCTTAGGTATTAGATGGTAAATGGAGAAGAGCTTTAAAGAGCATAACAGACCATTCAATACTCAGCACGCAGTAGGAGCTCTAAAAGAATTGGCTGGTTATGAGCTCATTAGCCATTACTGCAATGTACAGAGGAGCTCAGAGAGCCAGGACTGGGCTCCCATTTGGTTTCCACCATGTTGAGCAAATTACTTGATCTCTCTAAGCCTCATTACTTCCATCTGTAAAATGGGAATTATAATGCCCCCTTGATAATATTGCTATAAGGCTATAGTAAGTTCAGATATATAAAGATCCAGGCTCGAAAGGATGCAACATATTAGAGTTCCTTTCCACCCTTGTGCCCTCTGTCTAGAACCACTGGAAAGCAGAGGCAGCCTGCTAGCTGCCTATCACTCGTGCTGGCCAGCTGCCCGGGAGGCCCCCAGTTGCTGGCATTGGCCAGTGTGGACAGCAGCACTTACACAATTGTGCCCAGCAGGATGAGACAAACCGTAATTTCTAAGGCTGAGACCTAGCCCTACTCAGGGACACAGCATGGGGCCATGTTGACAAATCCACATGCAAGGCACAGTCTCCCCAGGCCCCAGGGAAATGTAATAGCTGAGGGAACAAGGAGGTGACCGAGCTAACCGTCCCTGATTAAAGCAACTGGCCTAAAGCCAGCCTTTGCAAAGTTTAAGTTTTGTCAGTGATTCTCACATCTCACATCTACGTAGCACCTTACAATTTACCAAGGCCTTCTGCAAACAGTCCTTATTCAATAAATCTTTGCAGTGTACCAGGTACTTTTTTTCGGTTACAAACATTTCATTGGTCAGGGAAGCCTGGGAGAAACAGGTGTGTACCAGATGTTTGGTGGCGACTGCATACCAACATCAGCTTCTAAGAGAAACTGTCCCATCCACGGCCCAGCCATGTTTTGTACTACGTGATCACGTCCTGCTGTGATCACAGCTGATTAGACCAGAGCTGGGTACTTGTCCCACGGAGGGTCCAGTTACCTGTGGTTTGTCTCAGTTAGGTTCTTTGGGGATCTGGAATTGGACTTGGGGAAAAGAGGCTGGGCCAGTAAGCAGAGGAGGGAAAAGCCAAAGGGGGTTACTAAGAGTTGTTGAGAAGGCCAGGGTGGCCACGATGGGCCTTTGCAAGGCAAAGCTCTGTGGCGCCATAATCTATGAGCAAGCAAAGGAAGTGGGAGACGCAGAGAGAAGCAGAGAGAAACAGTCACACAAGGCTCTTGTGCCTGGCAGCTTCCCATTTTTAGTTTCAGTTGACTCCCGAAAGATCCCTGCCACCTGATCGCAGCCAGCCTTTCCTGAGTTAGCTGGAGTGGGTCTCTGTCCCGTGCCTCGGTGGCCCCGCTTGGGACAGTAGCGAAGTGAGCACTGCCGTCCACACTATGCAGCCCGAGGGCAGTGCTGCGGCTGGCTGGCATCCCGCAGCCAGATCTCCCGCGACGGGCCCTCGCTGCTTTCAGCCTGTGAGAAGCTGTGTGGCTACGCACCGAGTCCCAGAGGCACGAAGAGACAGTCGCAGGCAGGCAGATATTTGGGGAGGCGTGTCTCAGCCGTCTCTTCCACTGGAACGTGAGTGCGGTGAGGGCAGGAGCGTGTGGCCTGGTTTACTGCTGCATCCTGCAGCCTAGGGCAGGGCTTGCCCAGAGCAGATGCTTGCACGTTGGTCAGATGAATGAATGAGTCGACGAACCAGTCCCGGGACGGTAGACCACGGTAAGAACCAGGGAGGTTTGAATACCCTACCCAGACAGCAACAAGTGCTGCTTCTTTTGGGATTCCAGATTCTTCTGGGGCAAATGCTCACTGCCTTCTCCCTTCGGAACTGTTTCCGAAAAGCAGCTGTTGTCAGCTTGGGGTTCAATTCCCGGTCAGCGCTGGGAAGTAAGAGGCCCGCTTAATCCTTGGAACGGGGCGGCCCCTGACTGCCACCCAGACAGCAGATGTCAGAATTCCCTCCACAGCACCGCCGACGAGTGACCTCCGCCTCTACCCAAATTGCCCACAGGAACCAAGGTCGCCCCTTCCCTCACCGGCAAGCACGGCAGGTGGGAAGTTGAGTTCCCACTACTGTAACTTCTTTCCCTTGGCCCTGGCTCCAGGCTCAGGGCCTCACGGAAGCAACCTCAGCTATCTTCAGTAGAGAATGGAATGAAAACTCTCCTGGATTGCAGCCTAGAGAGACATGGCTCCCAAATTTCCTGGGTGATCTTGAGCCAGTCACTTGACATCCCTGAGGCCAAAAGACCCGAAGTCTTTGGCCAGACCTGGGTTCGAGCCCTAGGTGAACCTGGGACAAGCAGCTCTCACTGAGAATCCGGCCATCCAGCCCAGAGCAACATCTGCCTGCTCAGAGCAGCCACGTGAGCTGCTGACTCAGGGCCAGCGTGGACGTCAGACCTGCTCTGGAGATGTACTCAGGTCACGTTGGGGCCACAAGCCCCAAGGCTGAGCCTGGAAGCAGGAGAGGATGCCGCTGAGGTGGCCACCTGCTCTCGAATCTCACACACATGCTCCTAGAGCTGGGGCTCGGAGTGCCGGGAAAGCCCAGCACAACCTGGTTTTCCCCAAGCTCCAATTCCAGGGCCTGGGGACTGGCAGGCCAAGCTGGGGAGAGTTGGACGGGGCTGTCTTCCAACATCCCGTTCCACGATCTGGTGAGAAAAGGACACCAGGCTCCATGAGCACATGACTGTCTACCAATTGAGTAACACCTGACAAATCATCCACATCTCTGAGCCTCCGTTTCCTCATCTGCTGAGCAGGTTAGGACACTTGCTCTATCTCCATCCACATATTGTCATGGAGATCAAATTTGGCATGAGGTCAGAAAAGTTCTGGCAGACTGAGAAGGGCTGTGCCTTTGAAAAGGGTCACGTTGCACAGCGTGGAAGCAGCAATCATCCTTCTCCCTCCCGTGAGTCAGGAACCAAGGTCGGGGCTCCTGTGCAGAGCTGCAGGCCTCACATTCTCCCTCTGACCCCAGGATTTACCTAACACCTCACTATGGAATCCCCGACCTCCCAGTGAGACGTGCATTATTATACCCATTTCGCAGATGACAAAGCTGAGGTCTAGAGAGACTGAGTGACTTGCCGGGTCCCACAGTTGCTAAGTGATAGCTATGACCCTGGGGAAAGAGTCACAGGGAGAGAAGGATGAGAGATAGAAGAGCGAGAGGGGGAAATGGGAGGAAGGCAGTATCAAAAGAGAAAGATGGAGAAGAGCAAGGAGGGGGAAAGGAGAGGAGGGATGAGGAGGAAAGAGCAAAGAACGAGGATAAATCACCCATGTTGGGGCACAGAGGGGACACTGCGGGCAGGCGGGGTGCAGGGTGTGGGGCGGGCCCTCCAGGCAAGGGGTGGGGGGTGCGCGGGCAGCGGCATGAGGAAGTGCCAGGTCAGCAGAGCCATTCAGCTGAGCTACGAAAGCCTTCTGCCAGGGTGGCGAGAAAAATATTAAACGAGACTTCCTCGAGCTTTAGAAATTGCTGAAATACAGAGGCCGCAATGGAAGATAAAGTGTCCTACAAAGGGAGCTCCGAATGGAATCAATTTCCCTGGGCCGACTTTTATGTCCTATTATAAGAAATTGAAAAATTATTTCGGTGGGAATGTCGCTTTGCCAGTCCACCTCTCCCGAAGACATCGAGAAGGAAAATGGCTTCCAATAACGGGCGTCAGTTCTCGTCCGCCTTCACCGAGCTGATCCTCTGCTCTGCGGCCCAGGGGACCTGGGGCCGGGAGAGGCTGGGGGGCTTTCCTGTTAGAGTTTTGGGGCTGGCATGGAAGGCAATAAAATGGAGACAAATGTGACCGCCCCAGGGACCACCAGCTCCTGACGGCCAGACACACACCGCACCGGCTGGAACACGATACCCTTGAGGCTGGCTAGACGGGGCCAGGGTGGAATGTCAGGGTTCCCTGGACGGATGTCCCACTACAGGGCGGACTCTGGCAGCTGCTGCCACAGCACACATGTTTGCTTCTAGGGTCACAGCATGAAAGGCCCTCCCGCCCGCCACTCCTCCCCTCGTCCCCACGTCCCATCGCGGTGAACTTCTCGCCTTTCCCTACGCACAGCGGGCTTTCCTTCCGTGCCTTGGCGCCCTCGCTCTGTCTGGGACGCCCTTTCCTGCTTGTCAGTCTGGCGAGCGCCTACTCATTCTCCAAGAACCAGCTGAAATGTGCCCCCTTAGACGTCATCCCCGATCCCCCTCCCCCTGTGGTGGGTGGAATAACGGCCTCCCCACATGCCCATGTCCTAATCCCCCAAACCTTTGAATCTGTTACCTTGCACGGTGCAAGGGACTCTGCAGAGGTGATTCGGTTAAGGGCCCACAGATGGGGGCTGTGAGCGCCCTCCTAGGCGGGAGGCAGGGCTCCCGGCCAGCAGCAGGAGATGAGAAGGAAGAGGCGGGCGTGAGACTAGGGAGGGACCAGCCGCTGCGGGCACCTCTAGGAGCCACAGAGGTGAGAAACCAGATTCTCTCATCAGAGCCTCCAGAAGGAGCCTGCCCTGCCGACACCTTTACCTCAGTGGGACTGACTTTGGATTTCTGACTTCCAGAACTATGGGGAAATGAATACGTGTTGCTTTAAGGCGCTCACTTTGTGGTGATGTGTCATAGCAGCAATAGGAAATGGATACACGTGGGCAGGGCCCCTCCTCCCTCTCCTGGGCCCCCCTGGAACTCTCCGTCCTCACGACTCGCATTTATCAGGGCCTTCCACGTGCCAGGCCTCGCCTCGGGCCACGCTCAATCTTACCACAGGTGCTATCATCCCCATTCTACAGAGGAGGAAGCTAAAGCCCCGAGAGATTAAGCAACTTGTCAGAGGAAAGTCACACGGGTAGTATGTGACAGAGCTGGAACTTGAACTCAGGACACACTGTACGGTGATCGTATGTTTAAGTATTGGTCTCTTCCACCAGAAAGTAGGGTTGCAGGGCAGATGTTGGATCGTCTCTGGGTCCACAGGGCTTGGTCCGGGACTGGTTTAACAGGCGCAAGCCTCCAACTGCAGAACAGTAAACACCGAACAGGGGCCTTCCTGGTCCTGTACCAAGAGGTTCAGTGAACCCTGCTGTTCGAAAGGTGCAAGAAATGGAATGTCTGCCCTGGGAAACCAGAACTTCTAATCAAACTAGATAATTTGTAATAATAACATAAAATACTTTATTTCACACTTTCTGTGAGCCTTCCTTATGGCTGGTTTCCCGTAAGGCAACCTCTGGATGAGTTCCCGCCAGCATAGTTCCCTGAACCTCGATTTCCTCCTCTGCAAATGGATGCCGTCACCCGCGGGTGAGGATAGATGAGAATGTGCACACGAAAGCACTGGGTGCAACGAGAGTACGCTCTCGTCCTGTCTGGGCCTTGCAGCAAAGCTGCGCAGCACGCTGGACAGCTGGCAGGTGGTCTTGCCCCCCGTCGCAGAGGAGGAAACCGAGAGCCCACAGGCTGCTACAGCGCCCCACTGTAAAGCGTAAGACTGCCTGACCTAAGCACCACGGCGCTGCCCACGCTAGGTGTCGGCAGGATGCAGACGTGGAGGGGTCGTTTGGGACCGGGATGAAGAGAGGTGGCCAGAGAAGCCAGCCCGTGAGCGTCAATGATGGGCGTGACTCTGATGGATCTTGATGAGGGGAGGGCTTTGAGATGGTGCACGTGGGCTGAGCAAAGGGGGTGACGGAGGGGAGCGCACCCCACGGGGACGGGAGGCTCTGAGAACGTGGGACATGCGGTTTGTGACAGAGGCCACAGAGCCAGTGGGCAGGAGGAGGTGGAGAGGGTGGCCGGGAGTAGAGGGAGCCCCTGGCCTCTCTCCATCGGTCTCTTGTGTGGCTTGGAGCTGAAAGTCAAGGGGCTCCCAGCCAACTGTCTAGGCCAGGGGTTCTCAGCCCTGGTTTCCCAGAAGAACCGCTCGGGAGGTTCAAAAATCCCAATGACCTGGCTGTGCTCCAAACCGGTTAACTCAATGTCCCCAGCAGTGGGACCCCCTCACCCTGGTATCAGCATCTGTCAAAGTTCCCAGGTGAGTCCAAAGTACAGGAAGGCTGGGAAGCTCTGCTCTAGGCCTGGGACCCAGGGCCAGGATGTCAGCCTGGGGGCATCTGGACCCCAAATTGGCTAATTACCTTCAGCAGTTCCCAGTGTGGTTGAAATGCTTCCTTTGCCTGGCCCAGCGCCCCCGGAGCCCTGCAGCTCTGCACGAACATGATACTTCACTTCCTGTCCTCCGCCAGAACTGGGCTTTTGGGGGGTGTTTGTGCAGTTGTTTGAGGATAAGATTCCACCCGCCTCACTTCCCTGAGGGCCAGACTGAGTCTCCATAGCTTGGTGGCCCTGCCCTGAGGCACAGTAGCTCCCAGGCCCCCAACACCCAGCTCACCCTGACATCACTGAGGCTTCTCTGGGGCCGACCCCTAGCATGAGTGGCCTGGGGACAAGGGGATAGGAGTGGGTAGGTGCTCTGTGTGCACGCCAGTAAGTTAGCCTTATCATACCCAGGAAGCAGACATTTGAAATCATCCTACTTTACAAAGGAGAACACAGAGGCTCAGGGAGGTGCAGTGACTTAGCCTAAGGTTTCACAAATGGAAAATGGAAGAGCTGGGTCTCCCACCCAGTTCTGCTGACTCCAGAGCCTGGGATTTAGCTCACAGGGTCTCAGTTTCCCACCTGTAAAATGGGCATGACAAATACACTGTTCACGTGAGCATTGAAACAGTAGCATGTTAACTTACATAAAGCAGCTAGTGGAGTGTTTAGAATTCAGCTGATGCTTGATAAAAATGGCCCAGATTCACCTTTTTAAGAAGGACTCCACGTTAATGCCTCCGTGGTCGGAAGAAGAGACACTGTAACTAAGTTTAAAAGAAAAAAAAAAGGTGGGGGTTAGACCAGAGTATTATTTTTCTCATCTCTGCTTTGATTCCTCTCCATGCTCTCTGAAAAACTAATGAGCTCGTTACCCATGCTAATTAGCACTTGTCTTGGCACCCAATGAACGAGGAAATGCCTGAGGTCAGCCATTGGTGTCCTTGGGGGAAAGCTGAGCGGTGAGGCAGGACTGCTTCCCCTGGGTCTGCCAGGGTGGACATGCCCTCAGGAGGTGCCACAGACACAGGTGAGGTCTTGGGCACCCTGGACACTTCCCAGCTGCACTCACAGACGTGATGCTTTTATATCTCCTTTTCAGATGTCACTATGTTCTCCCGTTTTAAAGCATTCACCTATAATGGAGCATCCTAGATCCTACAATAAGTAAATGCATTTCAAATACTCCCAGATCTAGGACAGTGCCTGGCACAGAGTAGGCATTTAATAAATACTGGTTGAATGAATGAATGAATTTATGGAAACTCACTTAAAGTGCCTAAGTCTCCAATACTCACACAGGTGGCAATGGGGCTGCTCAGAGCATGGGGCCTTAGTGAGCTGGAGGCTGAGGGAAGAAATGTCTCTTTGCCCTGGGCCAGGGGAGGTGAGGTCAGGGAGCCAGAGAAGGGGTCTGGCCTGGGCATGCACTCAGTACTCGGGCAGAGAGGGAGGGGGCTGAGGGCGGACCAGGGCAGGAGAAGGACACGGGTCTGTGAGAAGCTCTCACACCCGCACCACTGCCCCAGCCGAGCTGCTTGGAGCTATGGAGCTTCCAGAAACAGAGTGCGTGGACACTCGCAGACAGGGCCGGCGAGCGCCCCGCCACGGTGGACGGGCGCTGGAGTCTCTGAAAATAAAACCTCTTTGACTAACCCTCAAGACAGCACACCACTATGAGAGTCTAAGAATCCTTCTCTACCTTCTCCCACCCCACCTTGGCCCTTCCTTGTGACCCTTCCAGGCAATATTTCATTTTACTAAGAAAAACCAGCAGCCCAAGGCAGGAAGCAGAGTAGACAGGCCACCTTCCCAGTTCTGCCTACATTTCCTATCTAAAGTACCAAGACAAATATTTCAGGAACCTGCACTTGGCTGGGATGGTTAGGTAATTCATCTTATTTACCATCTAAATGCACCTGAGAGCTGAGATAGATTCATTCGCGCTGTCACTTCTTAGTCAGATGCAATTCACAGCAGAAATCGCTGCCATCCGAAGCTTCCATAACTTCCAAAGCGTAATGGATTTTTTTCAGCCCATCGTTCTTCCCTGCTCATATTTGCTTGAGGATTCCAAATGGATTCTATTTACTGTAATTACTGTTCTAAGTGCAGCTCACTTGCAATGCATCAGGTTAATGTTAACAAGATACCCAGCTGATGCTGGCGATGTGTATTCATTGTTCAAACTCGTCACCCACCCCCTTTGGTGTTGTCTCAATTCTATTTTCTGAACCCAAAGGGGAAGAAGCAAAGCCAAGTAACACGGGTGTTTTTTTCCCATTTTATTCTTCTCTAACGCCATGGGCTTTTTCTCCGTAGATATTCATTGTTCCTGGGTTTTCCTATTCCTGTATTTACGTGGCATTATTACAAATGTTAAGGTTTGCTTAAATACTGATTTACATGCTTTCCTTCTCTCAAGTGTTTGCATGCTATTAGTGTCATTAAATTCCACATTATTTGATTCTTAATAATAAAAATTAACATCAACAAAGTGCTAACAATTTGCAAGACACATTTCTCCTATGTTATCTCTATAAGAAGAAGAGAAATAATGGCCCAGTGTATCAAGAGTCTTAATCTCTAAGTTACTGGGGAGTTTTATATTCATCATTTGGATCTATGGAAAAAGTACATACTTCAGAGGGGTAAAGACTAGGGTCCAAATTCTACTTTCACCCCTTATTAGCTGTATGAGTTCAGGTGAGCTTATCTCATTGAACTTCAGTTTCCTTATCTGTAGGACAAAACTAATACCTACTTCACATGTCATTGAGATGGTTCTTGCAAATAGTTGGTGCTTAATAAATTATTAATATATCTGTTATTGTTATACCTTACTAATAATTTCAATCATATAGCCAGACCTGAGGACCACAGGCCACACAGGTGTGACTGTATTTTAATAGGGTCTATTTAGGCTTCCACAAGGACTTGTTGAGCTGGAAGGAGCTTGGACATGAGGCCCTTACTCCTCAAAGTGTGATCCACTATCCAGCAGCAGCAGCGTCTGACAACTTATTGAAATGCAGACTCTAAGGTCCTTCCCTAGGGAAAAAAATTCTCATGACTTGACTCTATGGAGTTGGTAGAAAAACAGATTGTCCCTCCAAGGTGTCCTGACTATCTGGTTTCAGTCTGAGAAACAAAGAGAAGTCAAGAGGAAGCATTCCCAAATAAAACCCCAAAGTCCATTCTAGCTTAGTCCATCATGCAAGCAGCTATAATCCCCCAGAGCACATTTTACCCTTCTCCTAACAGTGATGATCATTAAGTATGATGAAAATAAAGGCCATTTGTTGATTTCGGTGGTAAGAGTCCAAGACACATAGCTTTGATGTTAGACAGATGCCCTCAAACTCTGGGTAAGTCTCCTCTCTTTTCCATCTGGGTTACCTCGTCTATTAAATGAGGATAACAATACCTACCTCCAGGGGTGTTTGAGAATTAATGCAGACGGATGCTTAGCTTGATGCCTGGCACACTGCAGGCACTCAATTATAGCTGCAGCAGGAGGAGCCTTATCAATAGTAAGAACGTGTGTGTATGGGGTGAGAGGTAGGGGTTGGAGCTGCAGCCGCTGTTATTGGCACCTCCGCAAAAAGAGCTACCCTTGCCCTGTTCCCAAAGCCACGTTCTTGGAGTCAGTCACTTGCTGTCATTAGAGGAGGCAAAGGAAAACTGGAGTTGGAATGAAAAAGTTCAGCTTTATTTCCCATCTCCTGGTAACTTTCTTGGGAGAGCTACTCAACCCTTGACAATCACACTTTCCTCATCTGTAAAATGGGCATAACACCATTTCCCCCACTGCCTCAGGGCTGGAGTGAATAGCTCAGAAAACAAAGCATCTGAAAGTGATTTGCAACCATACAATGCTGAACAAATGAAAAAGATCCCTGTGATCACTGCTTCTTCCTAGGCCCGAGCCATGCCTCACAGTGGTTCTCTTCTGTTTCCTCTCATTTCTTTCCCTGCCTTTCCCACCTTTGCAAAGGCCTCCATTGCCAGACAGGCCCCTGCAAGCGCGCTCCTGGGTTTCACTCTCTCCCCCTGCAGACGAATTTGTTCATTACTGGGGAAGAATCTTACTTAGAAACTGCCCTTTCTCTTGTAAAATCAGAGGTGGCATTATCAAGGGATTGGGGAGGGGTGCTTTGGGCTCCACAGAAACTCCACTCGTCCGGGCCCAAGTCAATACTGTGTCCACCACGCGAACCGAGCTTCCAGGCAGCCTCCAGACTCTCACCACCCTGCCCCGCCTGTACCCCAACCCCTACCAGCCCACCACAATGGTGCCTTTCCACTGGTCCTAGAGAGATTCTAGAGTCACCTTATACCAAACCCTCATTGCTTCCTTCCCACTTTTTGAACAACCATTGAAGGAACCCCTAACATGCCAAGGCCTAAGGATAGGACACGAGGCTGGCGGACTCATCCTTTCCCCACGATGAACTCAAAGACGATGAAGGAGACCTACTTGACTAACTTTAGGGCCAGGGTTCTTTTCCCTGTGAAAGGAGGTATGGGTGAGGGCCTCGTTCTCATGGCACTTTGGTACCACATTGCTTGCAGGTGGGGCCTGCGGACAGTCACGCTCCCCAGACATCTGCGTGGCCTTTGGCAAGCCGCTCCTCTGCGCCTTAGCTCCTGAGGCCCCTGCCCCCTGCAGCCTCCGTCTCCCTGTCTATAGAAAGAAGAATGTGCAGCTGGGAGAATGTGGCATAGATCAGCTATTTAGTTGTCAGTATTCCCCTCACTTTGACAAGACCTCGAGGGGCCCCACTCCCCAGGATACCTAGACAAAACCATTTTTTGAGCTTTCTGTACCCAATCACAGTCGTCAGTCTTTAATAGAGTCATTTGTTCACTTACATGATAAATATTTATTGAATGTCTTTCATGTTCCCACAGAGGCTACATCCGAGGGTACAGTCGTGAGCAACGTTGTCACGGTCCCTGACTTCAGGGAGGCTGTACTCTAACAGCAGATACTAGCTGTCTCCCAGAGGACTGACTGTTCCAACCCGGCAGAATCCCCTTCACTGGCACCTATATCAAAACAGACAGATCATGCAAGATGCCTCCGAGTCAGACTGAGGGGCCAGATGATGATCACAGTTAAATTCTGGTTCCATCCCTCATTAGCTATGAGACAGCTATGGACTGAATGTTTGTATCCTCCTAAAATTCATGTTGAATTAACCCCAGTGTGACGGTATTTGGAGATTAGGCTTTGGTGAAGTATAATCATTAGGGTTAGATTAGGTCACGAGGGTGGGGCCCTTGCGACAGGATTAGTGGTTTTATAAGAAGAGAAACAGAGAGACAAAGGCCATACGAGGACACAGCAAGATGTCCATCTGCATACCAGCAAGAGGGCCCTCACCGGAAACCTAACTGGTTGGCACCTTGATCTTGGACTTGCAGCCTTCAAAACGGGGAGAAATAAATTATTGCTTAAGCCAAAAATACTGCAGTGGGAGCTCAAGCTGGCTAATCGTGACCTTCCTTATCTTCTCTGACTCAGTTTCCTCATGTAGAAAATGGGAATGACTATAACCCTACCTCACGGATTTGAAATCAGCATTAGATGAAATGATACACGAAAAATGCTTTGCACAGAGACTTGCTCAATAAACGTAGTTATTATCAAAGTGCCCAACTGGAAATGCCAATCACAGCATGACAGAGCTGGAAGGGATCTTGCCACGCCCCCTCCCTGTATGGAGGGAATGAGGCTCAGAGGGGAAAGGCTTGCCCAGGACCACAGAGGGAGGAGAACCTGCGCCGGGGCCCCCGACTCCTGCTCCAGGTCTGCCCCTCACCACTGGGAAAGTCTCATCCCTGACACCTAGCACACCCACTTAAATTGTCACCTCCCTCATGTGGCGAGCAGCTCCTAGGTGAGGTTGCTAAGAGATGAGGATCCATCACTGAATTCCGCACCTGGAAATTCTCTTAAATTAGGTCGTCAGTATTTTTCTCTTTGAACAAAATCCAAATAGAAAAAAAAAAATCTCACCCATGTTTGCCTTGAAAAATGTGGGGGGAGGAGTCAGAGCTGCGCTGAAGTGTGCAGCACGTTTACAATGGCCCAGCACCGTTCGTCTGCTCTGCCCTTTGTGCTCTGCAAGGCACACTTCTATAGATTGTTGAGTCCCCACGATCAATCACTCGTTCATTCATTCGCTCATAAATACATATTTAGCACTCTCCATGGACCAAGCACTGTTCCATGCCCAGAGGCTTAGCAGTCAATAAGAGATAAAAAACCTCTGCTTTCATGGGTTTATGCTCTAACAGGGGAAACAGTAAACTGCATATGATGTTTTCAGATACTGCAAGTATTATGGAAAAAACAAAGCAGGGAAACGGGAGAGAGAGTTAAGGGGAGTTGTTTTGAGTGGACAGGAAAGCTTTCTCTGGGATGCATTCCAGGCAGGGATTATTAATACTGCTGAATGAAGACTGAACCCTCATTTTACAGAAACCGAGGTGTGGAGACATGGCCTGCACTCACACAGCAGGTGGGCGTTAGGACCAGGAGGAGAATTCGCGATCTCTCTATCCCAGCCTGTGGCAAGGCCAAGTCTCAGATCTGGATCCAGAGCCAGACTCGGGGATGAGGTGAGCTCAGTGGCTGTGGAGATCAAGCCTCCATGTCCCTGCAGTCACACTGCCCGCCTGCTCCGCCTTACCGTGTGCTGGGCCCTGGGCGGGGCGCTGGGACCGATGGGATAAAGCAGACGTGGTTCCTGCCCTCGGGGAGCTTCCAGACTAGCGAGGAATGTAAGACAAGTTCGCACTTAGCTGTGCTCCTGTTGGAAAGCGCGCGTCCACCCAGGCCCTTCAGCGTGGGGCTGCCCTCTAGCACACAGGAAGTAAAAGCTCTCCGGCCTCCTGATTGTCTTCTCTTTGGTCAACAAACAGGAAGTACATGCTCACTCCAAGGTGACCACCGCCAGGGATCACCTCTGTCTTCCCATCCAGGCACCTGAAGCCCACCTTCTGGCCACCTCTGCTGTTAATACCCTTGTCTGTGCCATCGTCACCCCTTGCCTGGAATGCTGTCATCGGCTTCTAACTTCTGCTGCTGGGATGAATCAATGCTCCTGACAACCACCCCCCTCAAGGTGCACTCAACCCAGCAGCCAGAGAGAGCTATCCCATTAAAATGTTTATCATTTATGTCACTCCTCTGCTTAGAACCCTTCAATGGCCCCCAACACACTCAAAGTAAAGGCTAAGTCCTTACCCTGGCCTCTTGGACTCTATGTGACCTGACATCCCTGCTCAGACCTTGCTGTCTTCCTGCTCCCCTCCCTGTTCACTTTTCCTAGCCACACACACCTCCTGGCTTTTTTTCCACATACCAATCGTGGACCTACCCCAGGGCCTTTGCACATGCTATTCTCTATGCCTGGAACGCTCTTCCTGCAGGAATTTACATGATCTGCTCCCTTACCTCTGTTAAGTCTTGTTCAAGTCTCACCCTATTTTAATTTGCACCCCCCATCCCAACATCCTTATTTCCTGCTTTTTCTCCCTGTCTTTTATTACCGTCTCATATGTGGTATAATTTACTTACTTATTTTGTCTACTGTCTGCCTTCCCTTACTGGAATGCATGCCCCACAAGGACATAGACGTTTGTCTGACTTATTTAATAGACATCCCAATGCCTGGGACAGCACCAGGCACAGAGAAGGTGCTCAGGAAATACATATCCGGACAATCATCTGCCCCATCCCACCCTTGTGTCCCCTCTGACATCCCCTTTTTCTGTTAATGGCATGATCATCCGCCCGACCAACCATGGTTCAGTGTGACAGTTCAACGCCCCGACTGGAGCCCAGGAGGCGACAAGCCCTGTGCTGGTGCTACGGAAACAAAGTCACTTCCAGTTCTTCTTTCTTCCCACCCCCGATATCAAAACTAAACCTGTTTTCTGATCTATAACATTAAGATATTACAGTAATACCTATTTCATAAAATGAAATCAGGCAACACGTCCAGGAAACATACGTGCCTCACAGTAGATGTCTAAGAAAAAATAACTAGAGAATCGTGCCTCTGAAAATCTCCCAACCACGTCAATTTCCACGCCCCCCTTCCTCACCCTGCTGCAGCAGGCGGAATTTAGAGGCTAGAAGGAGCAGACAGCACTGAGGGGTTGGAAGAGACGCATGTGGTCTGGGGTGACCTTGACTGCCAGCAGGCCCCTGGCTTCACCGAGTACTTGACCCAAACATGATCACCAGTCACATGCACAGGGTAAGACCACAACCTTCCGGGGCTACAGAGCCCGGGGTTCCCACGGAACCAAAAGTGACCTCCTCCCTGCTGTGTCCTCTGCCCCAGTAGGCCTGCTCCCTCCAACCAGCTCCTCACACCGCTGCCCGCTGACATCTGTGGGAGCAGAGAGAGCCACCGAGCGTGACTGCCTGCAGCTAATGGATTTGTGCGAGTTGCCGACAGGCGGATGTGTGTGACCCCCATGGAAGATCAGGAGTGGGACGTTCCGGGCAGAGAGGCTGGCGGAAAATCTGCCCCTTGCTCTCTGCTGGCCGGCTGGGGAGTCCCGCCGCAGCCTCCCGTCTGGCTTCTGTGAGTTTATTCAAGGGGAAGAAAAGGGAGAGAAAGAAGAAAGGGAGGAAGGGAGAAAGAGAGAGAAACAGGCAGATGGACAGGAGACAGAGACACAGAAAAACACACAACAAATCAAGGTTTCTGAGCATTTTCCGTGCACCCGGCCTAAGTTCTCTCTAAAGAAGTAGGGAAAAAAGCGGGGGGCAGTGTGAGGAAAAGGGGGCAGAGAAAGAGAAAGGGACAGGAAAATGACAGAGGGACAGTGGCGGATGGGCACTCCTCTGGCCAGACTGGTGATGTATGAACAAGATCAGCTCTTAGCTGTTGGCATAAACCTGTCTCCCACTTAGGGGACAGCCAGAGGGAAAGGATATGGATCTCTCTGGCCCCTAAATACTTGGACCGTAGGAGAGAGGAACCCAAGGCTTAGCGCACAAAGGCACCAGTGAGCACTGCCCGCAGAGGGCAGGAGGGAGGAACAGCGTGACTGCCACACACCTGCCTCCCAGACCAGATCGGCTCCGACATTCCCCGACCTTACGTTTCAGTTTAGTTTAGTTTAAATTTGTTTTCTTTGGGAAGTTTTCTTTCCCTTCAAATCTAACTGATAAAACAGGTCTTATGGGGAAAGGCCAGCTTTTGGTTGATGATTTGTAGAGAGGAAGAGTCTACAATCTGATGGCCAAGTCCAAGAAGGTTTTCTGACCTAAGCAATCTCATTTCTGGACTTCTAATGTGGTTATTGGGGAAAAAAATAGTCTTCGCCTTGAACCTGACAAGCCAGACTCTGTGAATTGCCTAGACTTCCTCAGCCTCATCTGTCACTCCACAAATGTGTCATCCCAAAGCTGTGACCATCTCTAATGCATCATGGCTTATAAATGAGTGTGATGTGAGGCCTGGTACATGAAAAACACTTATAATCAATCAGGCAAATCAGAGCAGCTGTAGAAATAGCTTATAGCTTACGTACTTACTGCCAAGAAAAGCTACAAAGGATATACTCATGATCAACCAGCCAGAGATATGCAATTAAAGCAAAAGAACAAGAAAAAAGAGGGTTTGCAGTAGAGGTCAGCAAACTCAGGCCGATGGGCCAAATCCAGCTAGCCAGTTTTATTGGTACACAGCCACACCCATTTGCTTACATACCATCTATGCTGCTTTCCACTACAAGGCAGAGTTAGTTAAGCAGTCGTGACAGACACTGTACGACCTAAGAAACCTAAAATATTTCCTGTCTTTACAGAAGTCTGCCAATCTTTGTGGCACAACAAAGACCCATAACTTTTTGTCTGCAGAAGCTAAATGCAGGGTCTACTGTTTATTTTTTATGTGACCTTGGTTTTTCCACTTACAAAGTGCGTTTGTAAGTGGAAACCCACTTCATTCCCAGACTGAGAATTAAAAAAATGAAAGCTACGTAAAAGCACTTTGCCCGCTGCCTGGCACACGCTGAGCTCTCGCTGAATGACATCTTTGTGTCACCCACGTCACTTTAGCAGATGCTGGTTCCAGGACACAGAGAAGTGCAGGGACGGCAGAGCTGGTTGATGAACTGTACCCAGGGTCCTGATTAAGGAGCCACAGGGAATCTTCAAGGAGGTTGCGGGGAATAGACCTTTAGCGAGCGGCGCTCTATGGCAAGTTCAGTTTATTTCATTTCTTTGATTCTTCTAAGGACTTGCTGCCATTTAACAAGGGAGGATATCAAGACTCAGAGAGGTCACACAAAGTTACAAAAAGCCCAGGAATGCAAGCCCAGGTCTGTCTGCTTCACGGCTTAAATCCATACTTTTTTTCTACTTTAAAATAAGTAATGTGGTTGAAGGAGCTGGTGCCATTTTACTCAGAAGAGGGAGAATTAGTAGTGACACAGTAGCCTGCCTCCAAATACTTAGGTGTTTCCATGTGTAGAAAAGGTCTGGTTTACAGTAGCTTCAGAGGACAAAACTAGGGCCGCCAATCCGTCCCCTTTCTGATGACATGCTGCTGAGAAAGGAACATTTCAAGGACACATGATGATTCTCCCTATGACATAAGCAAAAAACCCCAAAACAACAAAAAAGACAACAAAGAATTTGAAGTCCAAAAGGTTTAAGTCTGTCCTAGAGATAATCTGTCATGAATAAAATGATATTCTATGTGTCCAGAGCGCTGGTAGGTTATAAAGAACTTCCATGTGTGTAACTTCATTTGGTATTCACAAGAATCATGATAAGACGGTGAGCCACATGGCATAGTCTCCCATTTTACAGAAAAGGAAAACCGAGACTTAGAAAAGTAGGTGCCTTAGCCAAAGTCATACAGCTAGCTGGCTATAATCGAAGCTGTGGCTCACACTGACAGGAGAGACCAGAGTGACATATTATAGGACCTCAGTGGAACAAATTTACATAATAGAGTGTTTGTCAAGATGAGAAATTAAAATTACTTTGATCCTTTTGCAGCCAGAATCAATAACTTGAAGGGGGGAGCATATTTCCTATCCCGGGGCTTCGAGGCACCCAAGGCAGAACCGCTTTCATATTCCTTAGATCTACAGCCTGAGAGGCCCACGGAGTCACACCAGGCACTGACCCTGTGAGCCCCAGGTGGTGGATCCCATCAGTGGTCAAGGGCACCTGGACAAGACAAATGCAAAGGATTTGTGCCCATCAGAGGGTCCCTGACTTGCATCTGGACATGGATCCAAGGACAGGACCAAGCACTTTTGCCTGTTCTGCATTTAAACCTCTTCTGCAAGAGTGTGGGGTAGTGGTTATGAGGGGGCTCTGGAGTCCTGGATTCAAGTCCTCCTAACTAGTTGGGTAGCCTTAGGCGAGCAATGACCTCTCCACCTTCAAGTTCTTCATTTGCTAAAGAAAGATAATAATTGTACCTACCTCTTGGCTGGTTGCAAAGGTCCAACAAGAACATGCATGTGAAATACCTGTCCCAGTGCCTGGTACAGGGTCACCGCCACCACTGCCGCTACAACACTGGGCTACATCATAGCGTGGTTTAAGAGAAAGAGAATTCCTAGGGTTGCTCAGGCTCCTAGTCTGACTCTACTTACTATATGACCCTAGGAATCCACATAAGCACCTTGGGCTTTAGTTTTCTCGCTGTCAAATGGAAATAATAAGCCCTCCAGTATCTGTCTAGTGGGGTCAGATATGAGAGATAATAGATATGAAAGGGCATCGTAAACAGTAGAGTGGCGTTCACAAATGAGTCAAGGTCACTATTATCATCGCTATTGTTAGTCCTAAATGATGGAAGTGTTATTGTACTGGGTAAAAAACAATCTGCATTCCTATTCATTTTTATATTTAATAGGACAATGTCTTTTTTGGTCCTTTTTGGAGCTGGCGCTTGCTCTCAGCAATCATTTGCACACTATATATATCCATAACGGATATTATAATACAATGAGATATATCATTTTTTGATGCCTACCGTATTCTAGGAAGAGACTTTCCTTCTGTGATATCAGCACGCTATTGAGAGGAGGGGCAAGTCATACCCATTTTACAGGCAAGAAAAGTCTGCCCCAGGTGCCAACAGAGACCCTCCTCCCTTCCCTCTGCCCCGCCCCCACACAGGCCCAGGGACAGAGCAGAGGAAGCGCTGGTGCCACATTCCGCGCATGGTGGGAGATGCTTTATCAGATGACTATGGGAATCGCCCTTTAAAATGGCCCATTAAGCAGAACAGTAACCAACACATGCCTTGGCTGAGGACTGGAGTCTCTTACCTGGAAGTTTCCAAAGCAATGGCATGCTCTCAAATGCTAGGCATTTTTTTAGGTTGTTCCCAAAGATGCTCAGGTTGCAGATTTGGTTCAGAATAATTTCTCCTGTCCTGAGGCCACTTTCATAGCTGGCTCTGGCATCAGCCTGACCTGAGAGAAGGCTGTATATAAAGATGCACAGGCCTGTCCCTAGCTGGGTCCCAGGGAATAACTCGAAGCCATCATGAATCTACCTGGGCGTGTCATCTACTCCCACCTAGCATCTTGTCTCAACCACGAGGGCCCAGGGTTTTGCAAATGTGTCTTTGTCAAGATTCCAGCTCTTGACCTTGGTGGCTCCTACCCTGATCATAACCCATTGACTCAGCAGTTGCTGAAGCATGTTTCAGGGGGAAATTCCAGACAGCCAAGTCACTGTTGGTGCAGCACCAAGTGCTGCCCATGATAGAGCAGGTACTAAATCATTTTAACAACAATCACCTTGCACCAGGTGCTCCCATCCTTCCAAAGGAAGAGGGGGAAAGGAAGTGTAACTGATGACAATGGTTTTTTTGGTTAAATTTATGCCTTTGGTTGATAACCCCTAAATTATCTTGCCCACTTCTGCCAACAGCTGTCCAAGTGTGGCATGTATTTATAGGTAAATAAGCACCGTGAGACATGCCACAAGAACGCTCAATTCCTGGAACATCAAAATAGCTCACGTGTATCACTGTGCATTAGGTTAACTGCGAGATGGAAATAGGCTAAATGGAGTGGAAATGTTTCCACTTTGAAATGTTAACACAGTAATTACCATGCCCAGAGCCTTATTTACCATGATCTGGGGCTACCCCCAGAAATAATATCCCTCCTTTACAGCACTCTCCTCCTAAAGGCTCTGGGCTTTGATAAAATCAGGGCTATCATCACAGCAGTCCCGCTAGATGAAGAATCTCCCCAAATGCCTTAGAGTTATTAGCTCTTCATCCCCTTAGCAAACTGCACCCCCCCAACATGGGATTGACAATTTCAGGAAACTAAACGATAAATATTTCTAAAATGACCTTTAGCACAGTGCCAACTGAGTAAATGCCAGTCTTACATCTTGTGGCTCAGAGGCCCAGAAAGCCATGATTATCGGGCAGCCTGGGAGGTGAGGGTCTGCCCCTGGGGAGCTCTGGGCCAGACAGGGGAGAGGCTATGGCCAGGGCTGGGCACTCTCAGGACTCAGGACAGGCAGTGGAAGCAGGAGGCTCTGTCAGTCACCCACAGGCTTTGATCAAAAATGCTTATGTCACCACGCAGAGAGAGCAGGACACAAACTGTATACACAGTGTGATCACAAGAATACCAAATTATGCATTTGTAAAAGGCCGCGTTGAAAAAAAAACTGATGTGGGTAGTAAGGCTAAGCGTTTGCACGTACCTGCCTGCCTTCTTCCCTCCCTCCCTTTCCTCCTAACTTCTAACTTCTTAACTTCTTCTCTCTCTCCTTCCGTCCTTTCATTCGATAAATACTAACTGAACATTTCCTATGTGCCAGGAACTGTGCTACGTGTTGATGATAATGCAGCAAAAATAAAAACTAGGTATATCTTTCAATGTACTTGTATGTATTTTCGCCAACTGTCTTTTTATATTTTTTAAATTTAACTTTTTTTATTTCAGAGTATTATGAGGGTACAAATGCTTTGGTTACATAAATTGCCTTTGCAATGTCTGACAAGAGTGCCCATCCCCCAGCCGTTAGATGTGGATTAACCCATCCCCCCCCCAGCTGACCAACACCCTGTGAATGTTACTTCCATACGTACAGTTAGTGTTGATCTATTAGTACCAATTTAATGGTGAGTACATGTGGTGTTTGTTTTTCCATTCTTGTGATACTTCACTTACAAGAATGGGCTTCAGCTCCATCCAGGATAATACAGTAGGTAGTTCGTCATTTTTTTATGGCTGAGTAGTACTCCATGACAAAAAGACATATTTTCTTTTTTTGGCGTAAGAACAAATATTCAACATAACTAGTAAAAATCTACAAGACAATCAGGGTACTATGAACAATGACTAGATAACTGATGCTATTAAGGACTTATTGCTAATTATGATCATGGTTTTGGTTTTTTTCGAGGTGGGGAAATCTTCATTTTTTTTAGAGATACGCACCAAAGTATTCACAGATGAAATAATATGATGTATAACATCTGGGAATTTGACTCAAAATAATTCAATGACCAGATACTGATAATTGTTGAAGCTGAGTGGTAAGTACAAGGGGGGAGGGAGCCACTATATTAGCTTCTATTTTTGTGTAAGTTTGATATTTTCTATAATAAAGACAAAGCAAAACAAAACGAAAAATCATATAAAAATAAACAGGGCAAGTCTGCTCGGAACAGAGGCATGAACAGAGAAAATCAAGGTAGGGACCTAGACAGAAGTAAGACTGCAGATCAGATTTTCAAAAAATTTTTACCTCCCTCTATATCCTCACTTAGATAAAAATTATCATGATCATCAAAGTCTCTTCAAAGACAAAGAACATCCCTCCTCTAATCAAGTTCATCATTACAGAGCCACAGCCTCTTCCTCAGTGGGTCCCCACAGTACTTTGCACAGTTGGATGATCGTATTTATTTTGCTTTATGACAGTTCATTTCTGTGTCTGACTTCTCCGCTAACTCCATGAGGGCAGGAGCTACGTCTTCCCATTTCTGAATCCCAGTTCCTCACACTGTGCTGGGCATGTGATGAATGCTTCGTTAAATTAATTTCAGAAAATCCTCGTGCAATTCATAAGTTTTAAAATCTTTTCCGTAAAATCCTATTAACTCACATGGTAGGGCAGAAAGAAAGAATATGTGAACGAAATGGAAATGCACAGGACATTTCTTCCCACTTGGGATCAGACTGTGGATTCTGCCCACACAGGGAACCTCTTCCTTCTCAGCTGGAAGAGGCATTTGTCTTTGGCCAAGCTCGTCGTCGATGGAATTACCAAGGAGCAGGCAAGACCGTGCCGCACCAGCCACACACCTTCCCTCAAAATCGAGGAAGTAAAATAAGGTTGAAAAGTTGACATTTGTGCCAGGAGATGGCTCTTCAACTACAGAAGCAAATCCCAATTACGATGATCAAGTTGAATGCCTCTGTTTGGTATTCGCATGGACTGTCAGATTTTTAGTCACGTGAAGACCTAATTCTCTTGAGTCTTTATTTTAGGGTAACTTTTATGAATGAACAGGCTATAATAAGACTTTCTTGTTTTATACCGAGATATCATCTTAAGGTGAGGAAGGCAATTTCTTAAATTTAACCCTTTCACATCTACAATGCAGAATGTGTTGTAGGAATCTCAAATGCATCATGTCCCCAAACGAACTAAAAACTGTCCCTGAATAACCTCTTCCTGCTCTTCCTACCCTGCGCAGTGCCCGCCAGGCCTGCGATGTGATAGAGCAGAACAAACTACCGTGCGTCTCACAGCCTGGCCACTGACAGAGCCCACGCCGCTGTGCCCGTCTGAGGCCCAGCAATTATCACGCAACCTGTGACCGTGCGGCGAGATGATGTTTAAAGCAATGATGCTGGACGTTTTAGAGTGATATTGGTGGAGGTATAAAATCTGACTGGCATAATATCAGTGCCACTCCTCTGAGGAAACTGGGGAAGCTTGAGAAGCCGAATTCAGTGACTGTCCCCCAGCCTCTGGCGCCTATAGCTGAAAAGGGATCCTTTGCGTTTACGCAGCAAATGTGTCAGATTTATGAGTTTAAGAGTGCCCATTTTTACCCAGCTTCCAATCTAGTCCTCTGCTGGAGGAGTTCACATCCCCACCACATGGCAGAGTATTATTTAAGTACAAACCAAACCATGGCCTTGTCTGTTTCAAACCCTTCACCATCTATTGAGCTACTTTCTCTGGTTCCAATACCGGTGTCTTGCCCTCTCTCCTTAGGCCTAGGGTGCTAACAGCTCCCCACTGGTGTTAGTCTTGGGTGGTTCTGCTTGCCCACACCTCTGTAAATAGTCCGTGCGTTAAACTCTCTGCAGTGAGTCATCCCCTTTGAACGTGCCTTCTCTTTCCTGCTGAGACCCTGACTGGCACAAATAGTCTACTTGGAAGAGGAGGAAAGAAGGGACAGTTGCTCATCCGGATATCAAGCTACGTTACTTAAACAGTGTGATGCAGATAGATAGACACAGCAGCAGGAAAGGATACAGAGACTTTTTATAGCTGGGATTTGATATATGATGGAAGTGGCAGTTCAAATCAAGGAGGGGGAAGAATAGACTATTCGATAAATGGTGCCAGGACAACCGGTTAGCCACCTAGGAAAATAAAACCTGTGCCACAGACACTGGGCATATGCTTACTTACAGGCCCAGTCTAAATACTAGGCCCTGGGTGCCTCAACACTTAGCACATATTCAGAGATTCAAAGAGTCACAGAAGTTCGACATAAACCTGATGTATTTCAAGAGATCTTCTAGACCAAATCCCTGTATCTAGTTAGGAAAAAGGATCATTCTCATTTGAGAGATGAAGAAACTGAGGTCAAGACTGATTAAATGGCTTGCCCAGGTTCACCTGATAAGCAGCGAAGGGGATGAAATCAGTAGGACCTGCTCTCATACATCTTTGAGCTCGAAGGCGAGACATGTAACTGTTGAGTTTTGCACCATTTCCCCCCACCCCAGTTTCAGGTGCAGAGGCAGGAACACAATGAGTGCAGACAGCTGCTGCATGTCAGCAGAGGGGAAAATAATACCTGTTCATCAGGGAGCTAATTCTGCAAAACACACCATCTACCATGTACCATATACACGTAAAAAGGATGCTCTAATCAGCAGGAAGGCAGGAACTGCAATCTATCCCTCATGGACTTAAAATATAATGGAGCTAAATTGAAGTTTTTATGATGCCCAAAGCACTTTACTTGGAAGACTGATGCTTTTCCAGGCAAGGTGTTCATTTCCAAACAAGTTCCCACACTCTTGACATCCAGTACTTGGGAACAGTGGGCTCTGAACAAAGCAATGCCTGGGGCAGCTCTTCAGTATTCACGGGGTGTGTGGGAGAAAGTACAACGGAGGTTAAGAGCATGTTTGGAAGCCAGGCAGACCTGGGTTCAAGTCCTGTTCTGCTAGTTCCTAACTCTGTGACCGTAGATAAGTCTCCCAACCTCTCTGAACCTGTTTTCTCACCAGTGCGAGTGGGGTGAGAATATCCCACAGGAGTGTCAGAGGATTCAATGGACTCATGTAGGCAAAATGCCAGCACATACTTAGCAGTCGATGAATTTTACCCATGATTATTAGACTGATTTCTAGGTGTGGCCCCTCTTCTTGTTCAAAGAACATTCGTGGGGGAGAGCTCTAAAAATGTGAGCCATGGCGATAGTGTTGGAGTATGACCAGAATGACGAATGGATCACATGAGGCTGGACAGACTCACACAGATGGATTGCAGCTCCATGTTTTGTTGGCTGGTACAGTTTTTCTTTTCAATCAAATTAATTGATAATATGCTAAAATGATAAAACCTCACATAAAACTTTGGATTTCCAGTTTCTCCTGGAACAATAAAAGAGGAAATGAAGAAACCCCTGAACTCCTTGCAGACCACAATGCACTGGAGTTGAGTGGCAGCTCCCCACTCTG